>JABASP010001409.1:0-29834 GCA_019776565.1 Sminthurinus signatus | reverse complement strand
AGGATGTGGGGCGGCTTCAATAAAAGATAAAAGTATTTCCTAAAACTTTCTCGCTTGGACCATGGTCGAAAAGTCCCGGTGTCATCCTCAAAGTGGGAGTTGAAGTAAAAGTGCATGGGGGTATTCATAGTTATGGCCGGTACTGTACATCTTCGTCGTCCATCTTTCCCACACGCAATATTCTGGTTGTTGTATCGGTTGAAGCGCAGATTACGGATTGTAGACAAATACATGTTCAATGCTCAACCTTCTTTTGTATACCTGTAAAGTGTAAAGCATAACATAAAATTCAAGGAAAATTGTACGCGATACAAGGTACACGGTTATTTATCATTAGCTCTGGTACACCATTTTTTAGAAAAAATTACTTTATCGCATACCGCATATCGCAAAAAAACTGTGTGAAATTCTAGTTCTAATGCATAATATAAAATATAAAGGTGTTTTCCAGGACGCAGGACAAACTGTTTACTGCATATTGTTGATACATTTTAGTTTTTTTATATGCTTTATTACGGTTATAAGTTACAGCATAAAATCCCATTTTTACCATTTACTCGTGCGGTTTACTTTTTTACATACTACATGTTTACACCAAAGGTACATAGTACATTTTACATTTTGTATAATGATCATAAACTTGGGTTTAAAGTTGTCGTACTTCCTGCGTACTTTCACTGTAGTGTGAGAAAATAATGTACAATCAAAACGAGTACCATAATTGTAACATATGACATATGACAGCATAAACAAGAAAATAAAACAGGAGACTGTAAAAGAGTTCAGGCCAAACGTAGCTTGATCCCCATCCAAATCCAGTACAATTCAATTCATTTCAACTCGATGAATTTCTTGTGAATAGTTATCTAGATACTAGATACAACTTCCATCATCAAGAAAGAAGAAGAGAAGAAGGAAGCAGATGGTCACTCGTTAAACAGGAATTTCCTTTTTATTTCCTGTCCCAAATCCTTGTTGTGTAAAGTATTCACAATTCTCTAAATTCCAAACATTGTCACTGTCATTGTCTTGGTGGCGATGCTCATGCTCATATATTAATGGTAGTATTACAAGATGTACACAAAATTGTACATGCTCAAAGGTCTTTCAATACATTCCTTTGGTTGATCCTGTAAAATCCTGCGGTGGAGGAAACCTCAAACCTAAATCTAAATTCAGTGTGGTTACCTATAACAACCTTCCAGCTCCAGTTCCAGCTCCAGTGGTTTTTTTATTTCTTAGTGAATGTTGAATCTTTATCCTATTGATATCATAGATGTACAATATACAGTGTACAATTTACAAATGTATAAATGTTAAACTATCTATACATATTTGATGTGATGTGGTTTGGTGTAATATGATTCGTATCCTGAAAAAGTTTTAAGCAAAAGAGTAAAAGAAAAGTAAAGCTTGGTTCACTTTGCAATTTTATCCCAGTTTATACCTGTTTTTTCTCACTCTGTCGTCTATCGTCTACCGTCCATATCTAGCCCTATCATGTACAATGTAAAATGTACATTGTACATTGTACGTAAAATATATTGAGCAGACTTGAACGAGCATCTGTGTGATGTGTTGCCATAGTTTTTTTTTTGCTTTTTCCACTATACTGCCAACTATGCCAGCTACTACTAGTACTGTAGATGTAGTACTGTTGATGTATTATACGGGATCTCTTTTATCCTGTGGTAAAACCACGTCAAGACACAGTACACAGTACACACTCCACTGTACAGGAAAACGGAAGGAGAGGAAGGAAAAGAAGAAAGGAGAAAAGAACACAGTACACAGTAGAGTCACTACAGTAGAGCACGGCATGCGAGCAGGGCCTTCTTTTACTGTTTCCTTTCTTCCTTGTACCTTGTACCATTCCAACTTTTCAAACGGTCCACACAAAGAAAAAGGAGAAAGGAAAATGGAAAAGAAAAAAAGAGTGTATCATGTAGAATGTAGATATGTACATGTGATACAAAGGAAAAAGTAAAAAGGATTTTTCTCTGTACACTGTACATTGTAGATTTTAGATTTTAGAAGTGAAGGCGGCCAAACTGTGTATATGTTGGATACACAGTATACAGTGTAAACTGTAAAGTAGGTGTGTATTGTGGAAATGATGTATCCCTGTGAAAATGAAAGTACATACACGTAGCATATAGATTATAGATAGAAAGATAGATACAGAACACAGATGGATGACTATAAAGATGGTGAGTGAAGTATGAATCGGTGTAGTTTTTTCCTACCCAACTTGTGTGTAGATACATATTGTAAAGACACACATATGAAGGTATATGCTTTGATGTAGTAAGGAGAAAGCAGATAAATGTGTACATATGGTACGAGTAGTAGTGGTAGTAGTAACATTTTGTCTGGCTCCACACCTCTTTCCATCATTAATTTTGCTGCTTCAGATTCCATAAAGCCGTTATAGAAGAGTATGGCCCCTTGATATTTGTGCCCTAACAAATCTTGGATCCTTGACAGCTTTATTTTTACCTTTCTTCTCGATACTTTATCATTTCCTTTCAACTGGTACTACGCTCAACGCTCTCTACTCTCTACCATATTCTCCCTCTCTTCCTCTCTCCTTTTCTTCTTCTCTCTTTTCTCTATCGTCCTTATTTAAGGTTTAATCTTTTTGGGCTTCCACTTTCTCCTCCATTCTCCTCTTCTCCTCTCTTTTCTCTCTGTTGTTTGACAACACAAGGAAAAATCCGCTTTATAGTCATAAATTGCATCGTTTTATTTTCTCTTCCTTTCTTCCCCTGTTTTTTTTGTATCCAAAGATCCAGAGAACTTTAACCTATTTTCTCCCTTATGTTCTGCACACTGTACAATGTACAATGTACACTGTACACTGTAGATTGTACATTGGGCAATGGGCAATGTATCTGATCAAAGAGTACAATACACCATAGAGCATAGAGCATGGAACACACACTGATATAAAAAAAACTGTGTAAGAAACCAAACCATTCTCCTTCCTCCTCTTTGCTACTTCTACTGCCACTATGACACTATTACTCTTACTATTACCATAGAAAATGGTTTATCGTGATATAAAAACGTAATAGAAAGAGGAATTTGGCGTGCAAAAATAACCATGTTACAATATTATAGCCGTCCATATACAATATACAAGTGTGTGTGTTTGTGTCTGTGTTTTTTTTTGCTTAATGCGATTTATCTGGTTCTGGTCAATTTGTGCACTCCTCCACATATCCGCAGATCCTCCTCATCCTCATCCTCAACCTCCATTTTCAATCCACTCTGGTATCTGTTTTTTTACTTATTCTCGATCCTCTTCATTTTAATAAAACGGGGTTTAGATTAATCAATATTATTCTGTAGGATGTGAGCATGTGAGTTATCTTTTGGATTTAAAGAAAATCAGACCAACAGAAAATAGTGTTTCCTGGAACCTGGAATTTTACAACTTGATACTTGATAAAATAATATACAGATAGAATAAAGCTTCCTAACAAACAAATATGCATCTTCTTGTACAATGTACATCTTTGCTAATTAAAATGTTTACACTTGATAAATATGACAGGATCTAACCCTCAAATTCAAGCAAAGGTATTTAGAAATAAAGGGAAGAACATCTAATTAAAAATGAAAGAGTATACGACTTATAAATGTACAAAGTATATAGAGAAATGGATGAGAAAGTAAGGGAAATTGGAAAAGCTCTTTTCTTTAAAGAGCATGTCTGACTTTTGACACCAAGAAAAGTTTGAAGCGAGAGTTCTCATGTTTCACGAGTAATGGAAATGTTGTTTTTTTGTTTTCCTCGTTAGTTTTCTTTGCTCTTTTTCTTTGTCTGTACACTAGTAGTGATGATGATGATTTTGTTGTTGTTCTTCCATCTCCGTTTGCCCTTATTATTTGCTGTCAGCATCTTGTGTAATTTAAATATTTAATGATATAACCTGGATCCTGGATCTTTCAAGAGAAAGTAAAAGGTAGAAAAGAATAAGACACAAAAGACACAAGGAAATAAAAACAAAGATTGTACATTTTGCACATTTTACACTGAATTGTTGTTCTTGTTCGTGTTCTTTTGTATTTTTCTCATCCTTTTCAGCCTTTGGATTTTTGACGATAAGAACTCCAACAGGAGAGAAGCTTCAAGTTCACATTAAGCTCCTCACAAGTTGAGCTTGTTCTTTTCGCCAATGCCAATCTTCTTGGTCTCTTTGAGTCCAGAATCTAGAATCTAGAGTCTAGAGTCTTAAATCTATGTACAATGTGCATGTACACTTATGTGTGTAGTTATAGAGAAATTTAAGCCTGGGCTTCTCTATCTAAATTTACAAAGAGACAAGATACAAGATGCAAGAGACAGGAGACAGATGTAGAATGTACATTGTACAATTTAGATGTAACATAATACTGTTGTACTTGTCCGCTCTCCTCCTCGTCTTACCGCTCCATCTTGATAATGAAGTAAGAGTTAAGACGCTAAGAGGTAAAATGGTCTCATATTAACCATTAGAGAAAATTATCACAATAAGATTTCCTGATAAGCATCTTAATACTACATCTAAATACATGATGATTCCCCCTTTGTGTAGTGTGTAGTGTGTAGTGTGGAGTATGTATCTGATTTTTCCTTTGTTTCCTACCTTCTTCCTTTTCTTTTATTCTCTACATATTGTTCTTGTTCATGTCTCTGCTCTCTGCTCTCTGTCCCATTCCCCATTCCACGTCCAACGTGCAAAGTATCAAAGTACCTTCTACTTTCTACCTAAAGAGCAATTCAAACTTTAGAATCAACTATCTACTTTCTACTTACAAGTCTTATCTATCCATCCGTCTCAGTGGACTTGGACATTGAACATCTTGAGCTAACTCCGAGGAGAAAGGAAAAAAGTTGCTATTGTCTGGGCTTGAAAAAGTAAGTCCTTTAGGGAACTGATTTTTGGCTAGTTGTATAAATTCTGTATTGTAAATTATACATATATACGTATTATATTCCTATTATGTATTACTTTTAGTACGTATATTGGGTGTAAACTCTAAACAGTTGACCATTGATCAAGTTTCAAAACATAAGCCAATTTTTTATCTTATCCTTTACTTTTAGTTTACCTCTTAACTTTTCTTCTAACCATCTTTAGCGCTTACTTTAAACTCTAGCTGTATTTGTTTTGGATCAAAGTATAGTCAAAGTATTTAGCTGTTATAATTTTTTACCGCCATTAGATAGTTTTTATAGAGTCCAGCTTCCAACTTCCAGTTCCAGTTGAAGGAAGCTGAGAGATTTAAGATTTGAGATTAAAAAACATGCAAAAAATATTTCCTCCCTTATTTTTATCTTTATTCACAGTTGTTTTTCAGTTGAACCAATTTTCCTTTTTGTTACCGTTTCCTTTTAATATTTGTATTTTTTGCTTTATTTTATGATTTAACCATTTAAATGCTGATGCTGATGATGAGAAGTTGCAAGATGATAGCCTGTGGATTGCAACAACTAAAACTAAAATAAAAAATGCACACAATATATCTGTATAATGTATAATGATTACAAAGGAGAATAAGCAATAAATAGTAAAACCACAGATCGGACGTTGTTGTACTGAATGCAATATAATATGCTAATGTATAATGCTAATCTCTGAAACTATTATTATTATTATGTGGGCTATTTATACATTTTGTACTGTATATTGTACATGTATAATATATAACCCATGTTTAATATTTACATTAGAAGGCTTTTCTAAATTCTAGTACTTTTATACCAAAAGCTTAAAATGGTGTGTACAATGTACAAAACGCAGATACATATTTACATGTTATTCCTAGATGAAACAAAATGAAATGAAACGAGACTAAGTTACGGAGATGAGACGAGACTAGAATCAAGAATCAAGAATCTAGAATCCAGACTGCTCATTGTTCATTGTTCATGCTATACTTTTGGATAATTGTTGAATATTATGAATTTTGAAACCAGGGAGTAGAAAATATCAGATTCAAAGTTGGTTAGCATTATTATTATTATGAATATTATGAATATTCCTAGCAACATGTACAATGTACAGTGTACAGTGTACAGTGTACACGGTACAATCTATGGTGTACATTGAGTATATGTATTACGTATTACGTATACATGAATATTGTACAGTGTACAGCATATGGAGAAAAAGTTTGGAGCAGATGTGGAGAATGACTGCTGTTCAAGTAAACTTGAATAAGTCAGCAAAATAATAATTTTTAATGCCCTCCATTACGTTTCATAAAACTTAGCTGGTGGTTCCTCTTGGTTTAGTTTGGCTTCCTTTCCTTTGACTCTGGCTCTGGTTTGGTTTGGTTTTGTTCGACCAAGTTAAGTTAAGTCCTTGTACAATATAAAATATAAAGTATAAAGTATAGTTGTACAGCGTGCAGTTGCTGTAATTTGTAGTCTGTAGTACTTTCACTTTTCCAAGAAAATACAGAGGGAAAAGAGGAATATTTGAAAAATCAATTTCTATGGGCATATTTTGAGGATGCGAATGACGACAACCGCTGATGTAGTCGGTAAATCTTGGACCAAAACATAAAAACATACATGTAATGCACCTAATTGACTCGTCTCCTCTCAGACAACTTTGGAATTTAGAATCCATCTACAATCTACATTCCACATGCATGTATCTGTAATTGCTCGAAAGATTTAAAATTGTACTTGTTCTCTTCTTTCTTCTTCTTTTTCTTGTTCTTCTTGTTCTTGTTCTGCGGATGCTGCCTTACTTGTGTAATTTCTAATACATTTTAATTTTCACTCCTCCCTGTCTGTGTGTATAATGGAATTTGGCACTAATTCCTCCCTTTACCATGATGATTTCCTTCCAGTTTCAATTCCAGTGGAAGATTGAGAAAATGTTCATTTATTAAGAACTCTCCTCCGTTGTTTCTTGTTCTCTGTCTTCTGTGTCTGTCCATCCATACATCTACAATCTACAACCTAGATCTATCCATCTCCCATTTCTCCTCTTTCCATCTACAATCTGCAATCTATAGCTTTTACACACTATATTTTAGTCTACATTCAAGTGTGGATATAGTTGATAGTCAATACGTATTACGTATTAAGACGAGGGATGGACGGCACTGCAGGCTGTACACTGCACACTGTACAGTGAGAGAGGAGTGAGGACGGACAAATTAGCATTACTCAGCAGATGGTTTCTATTGAAAGGAGGGGAAAGTGTTCTATCCATCTCGATTACTTGTTCACTTTCTCTTCTTCTTTTAAATCACTTTTGGTCCTTTCCTCTTTTTAGTCTTTTTCATTCTGAATCTCACATCCAACTTCGCTCCTCGTCGCCTTTTTCTTCTCTTGAGTCTTCAGTCTCTGGACTCATCATCATAATACAGTCACACACAAACAGAAACAGACATTCACTTGTGAAAAGTCCAATACGAATCCAAATACGAATCCAAATCCAAATCGAAAAATCTATATAAATAAGCTATAGTAGAAACCGGACTACAAACTACGGACTATGGACTATCCTCTAAAGCCAAAGCCGAAATTGAAGGAAAGAGAGACATGGAAACAAAGTATTAGTGGAATAGGAATGTGTCTGTGAAAATGGGGAGACTGGGAGTGAACAGTGAACAGTGAAAGGGAAAGTGAACAGGACATATAAAACTGGGAAACTAAGAAGAGGAAGAGCAAGAGCAAAGTAGACAGACTCACCATTCACCATGTGCTAAAACGGCCTGGGATTCAGTGCGAGTGCCATAAGCGCACTCGTTCCATTTCACTTGATCTCTATGTATGTATTTGTAATGTGTAGGGCTGATGGGTGGGTGGATGGTTTGGTTTGGTCGGGTCTGGTCTGGTCTGGTTTAGAACTCTCGTCTTGGTCTTATCTTATAATTACATCCAAAAATACTCCCTAATTCTATTTTGCTTTCAGCAACACCGCAATACACAGACAAGGAAAGGGAAAACGAGCAGCGAGATGGCTGAACAAAGTTCCATGAGTTCCATGACACTGTCCTTTTCACTTCCACTCTCTTCAACATCCCGTTCAGTCCTCAGTCCTCAGTCTCATTCTTGTTGTCGTTGTCGTTTTCTTCTCGTGGCCGTCCTCATCTTCATCCCAGGCTCTCAGTTCCCATTCTTACGATATTTTCTACTAGTACTAGTAAACACATTTCATACATGTATAAAGTATAAAGTAGAGAATAATACACATTTGATAGTGTTTCTTGAGTATTCTTCAGTATTAAAAACTCTGTAGACTGTAGACTGTAGACTGTATATACACAGATAATCATACTGAATCCTGAAAACTCAGCGTAGACTGTAGCCTGTAAAGTGTAATAATGTTGGCAGTAAAATAGTGTAAAAGTGTTTTGTTTGTCTACTTATGATTATGCATTATGTATTATGTATTATGAAGCTAGTATCAACAAACTGCGTATAATAATATAATATATAATATACTCTGAACTGTATAGTGTTTGTACATTTATACAGTTGAAACTGGTTTGGCTTGGTGTGAGGAGAGCGAGTGTTGAGACCATTTCCCTTTCTTGGTCCTCGTTCTCATCCTCCGTCCTCCGTCCATCCCATTATGGCTTTACTAATGCTAAGTAGCTGTATTATAGGTATTATATTATGGACGGAATGGGAAAGGCAAGGCTTGGAATGGTGTGGAATGGTCTGGTCTGGTCTGTTCTGGTGTGAAACGCAATGGGAATGGAGACTTTTGAACAAACTGTTAGCATTAGCTGTTAGCTTAGTCAAAACTAGAGGCTGGAAATGAAAACTAAAATGAAATTGGGTTCCGGGTTCCGGGTGTGAGGAAAGAGTCACATTATGTATAATATAGATACATTTTCAACATTTTCTTCACTCAAAATCACAATCAGCTCCGCTACTTCTTTCCTCCATCTTCCAATGTTCCAAATACAGTGTACAGTGTAAAGAGTAAGGAGTAAGGAGTAAAGAGGATACTTACTTCCGTACTTAGTTACTTTCTTCACTCTCACGCCTCAAAATCTTTCCCACTCGCTTCAGTCCTCGGATATTAGTATTATTATTATTATTACCACTCTCCCAAAATTTTCTTTTTAGATGTACATACACAATATACAAGTCTTGGAGCTTGATGACCATATAAAATACAGCATAGTGTACGTATGAAAAGAAAGAGAAAGTTCCTCTACACTCTACACTCGAGAGTCTAGAATCTAGACCCACATACAGATTTCCAACAAAACTCCCAACTTTTCTTTTCTTTCACTTTCTCTTTCTTTCTCCCTCTTTTGATTCCTCCAGCGCCTCTCTTCTTATTTTCCTTGGTTGAAATCAAAAGTTTGCAAACAGATATTGTTAATCCTTCTTCACATTAACTTGGTTTGCATTTCATTACTCCAGTTTTCACTTCCCATTCTTGTATCCTCTCAAGTCTCAAATCTCAAGTCGCAAGTCTGTTCTCCCCACCATCACACCAAGCCAAGCCATGCCATATCATACTTTTCAATTTAACATTATTTTCCTTTCAGCTCCTCTCTCCCATTTTCCTAGTTCCTCAACGTCTTGGTCCGTCTCGTAATAACTATTTGACAATACTCGTCAGCATCAATGAGGCCAAAGAAACTCAAACTAAACTGTTAAAATTTTACCCCTTTCTTCTTCTTCTCCTTCTCCTTCTCCTCTTTCTACACTGTACTGAATTGCATCTGTACTTTGTACTTTGTAGTTTGTACCCTGTACCATTTGCTTTCCTATGACTATGTAAAAAAATTCCTATAAAAACCACAAGCTCATTCTCATTCATTTTCCTAACCACATCCCCTTACTTTAATTCATCTTGTTACATAATATGTATTTGCCATCTGTGCACCCTCCCGAATTTGCATTCTGATTATTGTAAACTTTGGATATGGATAGCGGGTAGGATTTTGATTTCTCCTTCTTTTCGTTAATCATAATAATAATAATAGTAATAGTGTAATAGTGTAATGGCACATTTCACAGGATGACACATTTTTTTACTTACTTCATTTCAAACTGGAGGAAAATATATTATTATGAGTTTTAGAAAATTGGAAATTGGAGTGTAACGAGAAATGGGTTTCGTGCCATGTTGTTTTTAAATGTTTTCATTGGAAAGGGTTTGAGTTTGAGTCTAGAATCTAGAATCTAGAGAAAATTGGAAATAGAATCAGAATCAAAAATCAAAACAGTACTCAATACTCAAACTATTAAATTTTCTTCAAGAGTTTGCAAACTTGTATTTTAAAATTTTGAAGAGCGGAAAGCTAAAAGCTTTTAGCATACTACAGGGTTCTATATTTATGTTACGAGGAAATAGCCAACTATTTTTGTGTGTGTATTTTTGTATTTTTGGTGGCAGCGAGACTTATTCTGTATTAAAGTTATTATTAGTATTCTTATCATCATGATGGCTTTCTTTTTGTAGGGAAGGAAAGAAAGTTTGAAGAGGGATTTGGCAGAATTTTTTATTTCAACAGAGATATTAATAGTTGAAGGAATGATAGCTATCCCATATAACTTATTAGGTACTGCTTACTGTGGTACTGTATCATCTAAAATACTTGTAAAAAACGTCTGCTCATTGCACATACTTTTGTATAAATGCGTAGATATCCACGAATATACAGGATGGAGAAATAATATAAAGCTTTACAAAAAGATATAGAAGAAATAATATACATTTAATGTACTATGTATTATATGATTTATATTTTATATGCGGGTGTATAATGTACATTGTACATTGTACATAGTACACAGTATACAGAATACAGTCTAGAGTATAGAGTAGTACACGGGATTTATTTGAGATAAATCTTCAATTAGAGTTTTTGAAATCCGACTTGATTTCCAGGGACAAGCTTGACAGTCATCTTGCTCTAGTAGATACTTATGACTCGTGAAATACCCTTGTTACAAATATCTCTGGAGATTCCTTTCTTTCCTTCTTTCTTTTTCTCTTTTCTATTCTTTTTTTTTATTCTGCTTCACATTCACATTCAACATTCAACTTGGGACTGAGTTTCAATTCCGTCATCGCTTTTTCCTTTCCATTTTGTACCTTTTATTGTAGAGAGCTGGATGTTGGATGCTGGAATCTGGATTTTGGAACAAGTCAAACGACTAATTGTGATCTGATTTCAGAGAGAGAGGGGACTGAGAAAGAGAAAAAGAAAGGTACGGATACATATCTGAATTCGTATTCGTATAGGGAACAAAGATGAGACTTAATTCTTTTTCTTTTCCCAGACGTCTCAAGTCTCAAATCTCTTTCTCTCTTTTCCTATTTTTCTCTCTCCACTCTCACAAATTCTGACTCATGTATCTACAATCTGCAATGTGAAATGTACAGTGTACGATGAGCATTGAAAGATGTAGACTGTAGACATTACATTCCACAAGATTTTTGAGGAGGATATGATGAAAACAATGAGGACGTGAGTTTCTCGTAGGAGGAGAAAGTAATCGATACTTGATCATTTTATTTCCTACAGGAACATGAGGTGAATCATCAGAACATAATGATAGCTGATACTTTATACTTGATACTTGATGATGCAACGGAAATAAATAGGAAATATAATACAATGTACAATAAACAATACAAGGACTCGCGATGATCGAGCTTAACAAATCAAAGTCAAAATTTACTTAAAGTTTTTATAATTAATATTCAATATTGTATTGTTATTTTTGCATGTTTTTTCAATAAAATTCCGAGCTTTTTAGCTAGCAAAACTAATGAATAAAAATCGGTGATTTAAAAAATGGGTATAGGGAAAGAACCTACGCTTTATATTATATATTTGTTATTTGTGTTCATAAAAACGGAGGATCTGTATAGAGTATAGTAAATGAAATTTTATACCTCTTCTTTTACTTTATACCCACCCACCATCAACATGAACATCGACCACCATTCACCATTCACCATTCATGAATGAGAGAGAGGAACTGAGTGATCAATGATCTCTATAAGATATAAGATGTACCAAAGACGCATAACATACATAACATACATAAAGTTTACATTCTACATTCTACGGGGATCGACCGACTACCGGTAAGCGGTTTTAGTCCTCTTGAATATAATGCGAAAGTTAGTAAAGCGGAGCACGTATCTAGGTATCCGCGTCCTTTTCTCCTTGGTTTTCAATTTCAATTTCGATTTTCAATATTTAAGCAGTAGCTAGGGAATTTATCTAGGTATATTGATTACATACTAGATTCCTTAAATCACAACTGACCTCTATTTTTACAATCTACTTGACTTGTATAACTCTATAGTCTCTGGATCCTAAATAGGTTCTAGCTTTTGGATTCTAGACTTTGAACTGGATTATTGCCCATGGCTTTGCTTCTCATTAGAACAGCATAGCTCCACTTTCCTCTTTACTTGATGCTCTTTCTTTTTCTTCCTTTTCTCTTTCCCTTGGCCTGTTCCTGTTCCTGTTTGTTCTTTTACCTCTTTTTCTAGTTCCAGATCCAGATTCAGCTCTAGTTTCAGTGCTTTTTTAATATCACGAAGGTAACTCAAGCCTTGAGCCTTGAGCGTTGAGCGTTTATTTTAGGAGGACGTAGTCGACTTTTTTGTTCGAGTTTCCATAGAAAGTAGAAATGTTCCATAGGACCGTCGTACACAGTCCCCAGTAAAATGCTGTTGATATTACGTCCTACGTACATACGTGTAGTTAAGCTAAATCTTAAACCCCTTTTGTTCACCCAAAACCTCAGCATCTTAGTTCCTGCTAACTCTCGTCTGTCTCTTGAACACACAAGTTTTATTTCATCTTTGGCCAGTCTGGACCTGGGTATGGGTTCACGTTTTAAGGACAAAGATATGATCAGATAATACGCATAGCCACAGCTTAGTTGTACATTGTACATTGTACTTGTATATACGTTATACATTTATACTTTATATCAATTTAGGGAGGGAAATTTTATTCTCTATTCTCCGTAAACAGGTAAAAATTGTGTATACCGTTTTCCAGTCCGGTTTTACTCTGTTTTTTATTTAGGTTATTTGGCATTTGGGTTAGAAACATGTGTAAAAATTTGCACAGTGTACAACTTAAAACTAATGCAATAATTTTTGAAATGGAAATAAAAATGTGATGCATTGAGTAGTTTGAAGTCTTGCTTTCAAAATGTGTAAAAAGGGACATGTTGTTGAGAAATGAATGAGGAAAGAGATGACAAGAATAAATAAAATAAGTGTAAAGTTGTCTTGTTTTCAAAGAACTCAAAATTTCGGATTTCGTATTTGAGTCATTTGAAGATGAATGATGAACGATGCATTCATTTATGTATATAGATAGCTTGAGAGAATAAAATGATTGTATTATGTCGTATGTCTAGAGTCTAGAGTCTAGACTGAAGGTTCTAGAAGGAATTGGAAGACTAGATTTGATATCAATCAAGAATCAAGAGGAAGCATCACATTGAATCAAATGAAGCCCTCAATCCAATCCATTGAATGGAAACTCCAAAGAACTGATAAGTCTTTTTTCCTGTCTCTTCAGGCGATCTTGAGTCTTGAGTCTTGAGTCTGGAGTCTGGAGTTTTGAGTCTATAGAAACTTTTATTCCCTCGTTCATAATGTACACTGAACACTGAACATTGAGAACTGAGAGACAACAACCGATTCGGTGGATTCCTGGCTCTTCTCTTCATTCTGGAGTTTGGATTTTGGATGAAACTCTGGTTCTGGTTCTAGTTCTGGTTTCTTTCAATGGTTATTTATCAATTCTCATACCTATACATATTGCACGGTCTACAGTCCACAGTTCATTCAAGTATACATATGCGCAACGTCCACATATGTATACTTGTATACACAGACACAGGAAAATGAATGTGAATATGGCCGGGTTTTTTTTCGTTTCTTGGTCGGGTCGTAATTCATCGGATTCTCTGTGGGCCGCTATATATTACAGTTTGCTCCAAGGTATAGAAATAATAATAATAATAATAATAATTTGGCCTTGTCTCCTGTATGACGCAATCCACCACAACCTACCTTCACCTACATGTACAATATACAATATGCATGTAGAATGTAGAATGTAGAACCCATCGAATATTTTTGGCTGGAGCATCCATGATTTGATTCTTCATCCTGAATGCTCTTGCTCTACTGCTGAGTTCCACAGGATTTCATAGCAAAAGAAGAAGGAACAATATAGAGAAAAAGAGACCACAGTCGATGAAAAGGAGAGACAGAGAAAGCAATGAGATGTGATATGTGATGTACGTCTCCACTACACATGTACAATGTACAGTGTACATTGTACCTACTATTTACTACCGTGACGTGAAATAATAGATAATAGAATTCCATATTTTTACTTAAAGGTTCTTAGAGGTCGAATGATTGTATTTTTTCCAGAAAAATCCACCGAGGTTTTCTTCTTGCATTTTCTTTTTCTTTCTTTCTCTTTTTATATTTGTGGTTTACTTTCTTTATGGCGTCATAAGGTTTGTCATACATTCTCTTAGCCTATTTATACACCGAATCAAATGTGTAACCTGTATTTTATTATTCCAACTAGTACGCAGTAAAATGTATTATATTATGTTCAACAATGATTTTTCTCTCACTTTCTGTTTTAGGATGCGAAGAAGTTGTCGTGCCTGTCTGTCTGCCGGTATGTGTCTGAAAAATTAGCCACCTAGCGGACAAATTTAGAACTCACTAGTGGCGCCATCTAGTGGAACAATTGAGCTATCGTGGACAAGTTTTAAGACCATGTTAAATTTAATGAAAAAAAGGTACATGAAATATTATGACGTACAGAACATGACACGGTGTCACCAGGAATCAATTTTTGTCACTTTTGTATCTTTTATTATGGTGATGGTGATGGACCACGTGTGCCCTGTACATTGTACATTTTATACATAAAAACATATTTTTCATCTAGTTTTTGTCACACCTTGTTGAATTTGTCACTTATTTATCCGGTATTGACAAGGACGACGAGGATGATGGAACTTCAAGGATAATGTACAATGTACACGGCACAACATCCAAACATGCAAGTATGTATGCATGTTATTTTTGTAGGTGAAAGTGTTGTTGTTGTGACAAAATTAAATTACACATCCCACAGCAAGTTTCCAAGATAAATATTTATGGAAGAAGATTTGAGTTATTATTATTGATCGATGTGAGGAATTCAAAATACAGAATACAACATACAGAACACACCTATTCCAATGTGATGTGATGTGATGTACGGTTAACGGTTATTTCAGAAGGAACAGGAAAGCATGGGAGTACAGAGTACAGACTACAGAATGGAGGAAGGAAGGAAGGAAGGAAGTGAGAGAGGGGGAAAAGAGGAATATAGAGATGGAGATAAGAAAGAAAAAAAGAGAGAATAAAATGAATACTATACATAAATGTATGAATTTGTGTCAAAGAAAATCTTGTGAAAAGGCAAAAGGACGACGTGAACATGATGTATCCATATGCTGTCATATGCCAAACATATTCATACGGTGGTCTGTGGACTGTGGACCGTGTGGATTTTTTGGGAAATGCTAGGTGTTGGTTCAATTGGAATGCTGGTGCAAGTTAGCATAAGGTAGGAAAAGGCATAACCAAATGTACATGTGTTGAATGCACATGTGTGTAGAGTGTAGACTGTGGTGTGTAGATATTTTAGATGGTTCGCCATGGAATGGAATGGTATGGTATGGATGAGGACGTGTGAGGATTTTTTTCCCTCTCCTATTCTTTTTTCTTTCCAAGAAGGAGAGAACTCTTGAGTATATTTCAATGGGAAAACTTTAAGTCCTGCATGAGGATGAGAACAGAAAGCTTGAGAGGGTAGAAGAACAGTTGGGCCATGTGTGGTGTGTGACTCGTAGATTGTATGAAAAGCAGCCGGATTTTTGACTATGTATCGGTGGATACAAACAGAATATGTGTAATGTGTACCGTGTACATTGTACATTTTACATGTGGTTGAATTTTTCTGTATGATGGTTTGGCTTGGTTTGGTTTGGTTTGGTTTGGCTTAGCTCAGCTTAGCTTAGCATAGTTTGGTTTGATTTGGTTGCTATGAATTTTTCCCTCCCTTGCCTTTCCCCTTTTTTCTATCTCTTACTCATTCTTCTTTTTTCGTCCTGCTTCTTGTTCCTTGTTCCTTGTTCGCTGTTCCTTGTTCGTCCTCCTCCATCTATTTTTTTTTCTTTTTTTCTTTCTTTCTCCCATCTGAATGCATTAGCTTGAAGAGGATTTTGGAGTGGATTTTCTCAACATGAACGGAAGGAGAGAAATATTTTCAGAGTGAATTCAATTTGCAGTCTGTATCAAGACCACTCATATCCCTCGTTGAAACATACAAATATCTTTTACTCGTCTTCTTTTCTTTCTCCCATAGTCCATATTCTGTATTCCATATTCTATACAGCAAATGGTTTTTTGTCCTTTCACTAAAAAATACTTTCTGTATGGCTTTTGTCATTCCTCTTGTGTTCTGTTATTTTTTTGCTTTCTCTCTCTCTCTCTCTCTTTCTCTTTTCCTCCTTTTCACAACCCATCAGGAATGGCCAAGTTTTCTTCTTCTTCTCCGTCGTAGTTTGATTCTTGGTTTTACTTTCCTTTACTTATTGCTTTTCCTTTGGTCTTGGTTTTGGTTTTGGTTTTGGTATCGGTTTTGGCTAGGCTACTCCTCCTCTGGAATGACTTTCTCTTCCTGAATGCTTGTGTACAATGTACAATGTACATTTGTCTGTGTGTTAAAATGGTATTTTTTGATAGACGTTTATGCTCAGGAACTATGAGCGCACGTACAACGTACATCCAAATTTATTTGTTTTGATCCCCACATCAAATCTTCGTCCATTCGTGCTAGACCTTTTTCTGTTTTTCTATTTTTCTATATATTTCTCTGGTTAGTCTACAGTCTACAGATACACACATGTATAATATATACTTATTTCTTTCAATTGCTATTGCTATTGCTTTTCCCTTTTTGGCCAAGATTTTGTTTTTTTTTTACTATTTTTCATGTTTTTGTGTGTTTCTTGGGCAAGTGGATGTAGTGACTAGTGAACAATAACATTTGTCAACAAATATAAAAAATGGTTTAGTTGTACAGTGTACATTGTACATTGAACATTTATGTACTAGGATATTCACCTATCCAATTCCAATTTAGACAAATGGCAAACATCTCCGTAAAAATGTCCCTTCTTTTCGTATGAATACCTTTCAACTTTGGAATTTCGACTTTGGACTTTCAACGCCATTTCCAAATCATCAATAACTCATGCTCAATTTCATTTATTTATTTATCATAAAAGCAAAGTTTCCCTTTTGGCTTTTGACGTTTGACGTTGTCCGTTGGCCGTCCCATCACGTACGCCCTTGACACAAGATTCAAGACACGAGGAACAAGACACGAGCACGTGTAGCATATCAGCGTTTATCAAAGTACCTAAGCTGTTTATTTTACAAGGCCAAAACTGACAACTTACTTTTTTTTACTTTTTACTTGTTATATACAAAGGAAAAGACAGGCATCTTATCCACAACATGACATGAAACCGCACTTTTTTATACTTTATACATCGATGCAGTTAAATAAAATAAAAAGAATCAAAGTAAAGTTTTCTTTTGTATTTTTAAACAAAAACGAAAAGAGGCTCTATGAAAGGGGTTGTCTTTAAACGGTCTGCAAGTTGAATTTTTCTGGTGTCCGTTTTTTATCGAATGGTAAATGTATTATGAATAAATAATTCAATTACTTTGAGCAAAAGTGCAGTCGACAATTGCTGCGACAAACGCGTTTGTGGATTTTTACTTTCTACATTTCTACATTAGATAAGGCCAACTTTTTACAATAATTAAACGTTGCATTTTTATTCAATGATGGACATAGTGGGCAAGCCAAAAGCACCAAGAACGCCTTTTATTTCCATGTCCAAACACCAAACACCAAGCTACGAGTATTAAAATAAAAGCAGTAGATTCTTCTACTTTTGAGTTTTGAGTAAAAAAAATAAATGTCGTGTCAATGAATAAAATGTGTCTCTTATACTTTTTCCCACTCGCATTTTCCATTTTATGGACATCAAGTTGAAAATCGAAAGTCGAAAGTCGACAAAAAAATATAAATATAAATATAAAAAATGTAAATAAGAGAGGGTTACTCGCTTTTTGAACTAAATGTATGTACTACAGTTTACAGTAGGAAGCATTTTCCATCAAAAATATACATAATGCATGAAGCCCACATATACATCTCAACCCTTAACTATATCTGTAGACAAGAAAAAAAATTCAGTCACAACTCCGAAGCCACAGAAGCTGGAGAAGTGGTTAAATTCAATTTTTTCACATTTCAAACTTTGACATTCATTCAGTCATTGACATTCCCGAGTCAATTGTGATAGACAGTTTTTGACTTTATTATTCCTTCTTTTCCCTTCTTTCTTTCTTTCTTTCTTTCAAACCTCTTTAGTTCTTTTTTGCTTCCTCTTGCTCAACCACTCTCATGTACTCTCATGTACTTGACTCTTGTCGATTGTCCATCCTTCAGGATTTAGGATTCAGCATTCAGCATTCAGGCTCGTTCCAATTTTTGTGCTACAAGTTCCAAAACATTTGGCATAAGAAATAAAACATATACTAGCCAATTTCTTTATTCTGTATGAACTATTCGTAAGAACTATGGACAAACCTAAAAGTTGAATCTGAGTTTTGACGCACATGTCTACAATCTCGAGAAATATTGATATTTATAATGTATAGATACAAATGTGTATCCATTATCCAATATCCAGTACGCAATCCGCATTTATGTATAATCTACAATGTGTAGATATGTACTTTTCCGGTCACTTTTTTCATTTTACTAAAAGGATGGGATGGACAAGGAAAGTTTGACCAGTCATATATTTTATGTATAAGTAGCCCCATCACGTTCATGTGCTTTTATATTTTATATTCATCACAACATATTCGTATAACTTATAACTTGTATAACTTGTAACAAAGCAGGAAGTGGTGGAAAACCCAGAAATGTACATAGAAAATACAAATGTATGGTTGGAATAAAATATATTTTATGCCACAATCTCCCGTCTCCACGTTGCATGTCTTTGTCAAGAAAAAATGGAGTTGAAGAAAATGTAGAAAAAACTTAACTCAATTCTAGATTCTAGATTCTGGATTCTAGATTCTAGAGTGAAGGAATTCTCAATCATTCAACTTAGTTGAGCATGAACCAGCTAGTTGCTGGTTGCCCCTGCTATTTACGCAGTACTAAGCTACATACAGTAATACAACAGATAGTACATGGTGAAAACGGGGTCTAAGGCAATTTTTGTATTCGATGGCCTTTTTTCAAGTTTTCAAAGTGTGTCATAAAAACTAAAATCCGAAATATTACATGTGGAATAAAATGTATTCTAATGTGAATTCATTATCACAAAACTGTTAAAAAATTGATATTTTAGTTGATAATTTATAATGGAATCCTAATAAAATAGCTTCTTTATTCCAGTTTTACTACAAAATAAACATAAGCTGGGTTTGGAGAGAAGAGAGACGCATGACACAATTACAGTTAAATAAATACTAAATACAAAAAGAGAAAGTATGAAACAAATCCGGTAAGCTACTATAAAACAAGATAAAAAAGAAAGCAAGTTCTAGTGTAGAAAAGATTCAGATACTTTACTCGTGTTACAAATATAAAGTCTTACAACGTATAATAATATCACAGAACATTTTCTATCCATCTATTTGTTATCATGCTACAGAACTATTAGTGTGTACACTGCACATTGTATATTATATATGTATTTTTCAAAGGGATGAATCCTATTTTACATTTTACAACCCTATTACTTGTAAAAAGTGAGTACAAAGATAAAGTTTGTTGGAAGGTGGGTGTTCTAAACCAAGTAAAATAAATATCGCGGAATCGTGGAATTCTGTATTATCTATACGGTTTTAGGTACATGTATCTATGTAACACATACATAGTACAGAACAAACCGCCTACTGAAGGCGACAAAAAGATGCTGATGTGTGCTATTTTCTCCAAAAGTATCTATCTATTTACCGCAAGATTATCATGTATTACATGTGTACGACATAAGGATTGTGAATTGAGTTACACTTTTTTTTTCTTGTCCTCGATAACCTAGTTTCTAGTTTTTGGGGTTTGATGCAAATAAAAAATAGGGAAAAAATGACAGCTCCGTGACAAGATATGCAAAAGTTTTCAGTCTGTTCTTTATTCACTATTCTCTATACATTTTACTTACTACACACTACACACTACACACTACACACTCTTGCATCTTTTTTTTTCTTCGCAGCAAGATAAAACTTTGGCGGTGTATGGTATTTTCTGGTTTGTGGTTTGGTCTGGTCTCTGGAACCCATTACTTTATTTATGAACTCTCGGGATCCTCATTTTTTTGACAATAATACTCATAGTTTATTACATTTTCATGGAATTTTTAATATGGATCAAAGGATTTACTTGATACATGCATATTCAAAACCTCATAAACTCACAACATATTCATTCATCCATCACCATACCATAAGTACATTGTACACTGTACAGTGTACAGTGTACAGTATACATGAAGCATGATGAAGACGTACATAACACAATATTAATATTCCGGGTGCAGGCATCGTAAGGATTCAACCGTCAAATGTAAACTGCCTATTATTTCATGATCTCCCTTTCCATTTTCCCTTTCCTCCTACTCTTCTATTTTTTCAATTCCCCTAAACTCTGAAGAAAATTGTAGGATCAAATCCTTTCTTTATTATTATTAAATCAAACTCATCAGCTATACGTTCTTTGTATCTTTTGTAAATTCAAAGAACATGACATCAATATCAGAGATTTTGTATAGCTTGTTTTGAAATACGGGTGATGGTTCATGGTGTACACTGTACAGAATAAAACTTTTACAATCTCAAAGCTCGCAAAGTATTTTGCAAAAATATAATTTAAATAAGTTTAATTTGAGGACTTGAAATTTGTAAACAAGATCAATCAAATCAATTTTTATCCGAAAAATTATTACAAAAAAGTATTTGATAAACAAAAGATGTTACAAAAATCCCACAGGAAGATTATATTCTGCAATAGTTAGTCCACAAAATCAAGAAATGAAATGAAGCGTAATATAAAAACTTTCGGTGCAGAACCAAGAAAAAGAAAGAGTCTTTTTTGCTCATTTTCCATTTTCAACGCATTATTTTATAAAATATAATAGAATATTATGCTTTTACATTGAAAAGAAAAACTCTTTGCTCTTTGCTGACACTTGACTTTGAAGATTGACGTCACGTACAATGTACAATGTAAAATATACTTACTTTTTCCACCGTTCACTTCAAATGTGTAGCAGAGAGCAGTAGAAAGTAGGGCCTGTCAATAAGTTCGGCCTTTTTACTCACACATTTCCAAATTTCAAAGCTTGTATGTATATTATGGAATATCTTCAAAATTCAAGATGAAATGGAATTTCAAAAAAGAGTGACAAGGAAATCAAACACTGAACAGGGAAAAAAATGTCATGTTTTCATATTTAGAATTGTTTTTTACATGGAGATTACTTTTCATCTTTCAAAGTCTCTTGTCACTCTTTTTATAAAGGATGAGAAAAGGAAGGATGTTCAAGATTCTTCTAGATTCTAGACACCTGACTTTACTGTATATTTTGTGACAATGCAATTTTTCAAAAAAAAATAAAATGAGGTTTCAATTCCCTTCCTGGGACTACTTCAACTTTTATGAGTACAAAAGGTAAATTTTATTCCACGTAATCCCCATTACGCATTTCACAGCGTGACGTATAAAATACAAAAGCTACACTCTATAAGTTAAACTTAATATATTATGTAGTATGTAAAATGGATACATTCAAACACACACGCCCACAAACCACAAACAGTGTTTTCCTGGAGCTTTCCAGTCCAGCCCCCACTTCTAATGTCTAATGACTAATGACAATTACAATTACAAAATTCCAGCTACATGGACGCACAAAATGTATTATGTACAATATACAACTTACAACCAACATGAACCCACAACAATTCAACCTGTTCATTGTTCATGTATGTCTTCCGCTTTCGCTAAACGCTAAACCTGCTCCATTTACGCTTTTTAAGCTTCAACTATATACAATACAATTTACAATATATACATCTAGGCGCATTTATAGTAAACAAAAAGACTTTTACTATCTACTACAAACTAGAAAATTATAGGTGTACTATACTTTTCATGAATAGAGATTTCATTAATACGTATCATTCTACATTGTACAGTTTACACAAAGTACATAATATATATACAAACTAGATATTCTAATTCCTGATTTCTAATGAAAGGCAAAGAGTGGACAGTTGAATTTAAATTTTATTAGGCGGTGCCAAACCAACCAAAAAAGATAAAATGTCAAATCCCTTGCAGCAGTCGAGAGTTGAGTAGTGAGTAGTGACTAAATTTGTCTACATAGACAATTGTAGATAATATCAATAGTAGGCAGATGAAAGTAAGAGGAGGGAAATGACAGAATGTGTACAGTGTACAGTGTACAGTATATAGTTGGTTGGGAGTTGGAAACTTTGATTTTTGATGTGGTCTGCTGTATTACAAGTTACAAGTTACAAGCTACAATGAACTTAGGTTTAGGTTATGTACATTGTACATAGTACATGGACAGTCTCCTGATTCAATGAACTTCTTTGTGTAGTTCTGCCTACTTCCTGCATACCTATTTGCTATTTGCTATTTACTACTTTGTTTTTTGGCCATAGGGAAAGTTGCATGTTGCAGATAGTTGATGGTTACAAGTTAGATTGCACTATGCATTGACGTACACACCACACGTAGCTAATACTTGGCAATCTACTTAAGTTGTTGTCCTTTTCAGAGGGTAAATACTAGATACTGTGTAGAGTATGTATTCCAGCCATTCAAATTAAACTGCTTTTATATTATAGATTCTAGACTCTAGTCTAAACTCTAAACAGATAGCCTAACTGCTGTCAGTGACGAATAATATTGCGAATTGCGAGCATTCTCCACTCTGGAGTTTAGAGTCTAGACTTACAATTTACAATAGAAAGAGAAAGAGAAAATAGAATCCACAATCTACACTTGATATAGCGTGACATTACGCTACTAAATTGAATACTTGAATCCATGTACAATCTACAGTGTACAAAGAGACAAGAGACAAAAAGAGTTCCATGTTCCGTCATGATTAGGACTGAGACTGGGATTTGGATTTGGATTCGGATTTTCAAAGGAGGAAACGCAAAGGGATTTTTCTCTCAGAAATCCGAGAATGTGATTCCTTCTTGACTTTAAACTCGGCTTTTGTCTGTATTCTGTATTTTGTATGACTATCAGACTGACGACTGTCATTGCTGTTAGTTGTTAGCAAGTCTATCTATATTGTACATGTATGTACAATGTACAACGTACAATGTACAAGATAAATGTCGTGTTTACAGTGTACACTTTTGTATCTCCTATCTCTTATAGAATGCAAACTACAGATAAGTGTGTCGATATGTGTATTGCAGATTTCACAGAAACCGAAACACACATATAGATACAGCATTTTTGGAACTTGACGTTGAAATCCATGTACAATGTACATGTAGATTGCATTGTAAGTTGTAAGAGAAAGGCAGACATCAAAAAGAGGATAAGGATGTATAGTAGGAACTAGGAACGTGAAACAACGGGAAACTCAAGTTACGAATTAGGAATTATGTACGTGCATTTACAGCTCACAATGCATGTACAACGTACAATGTACAGTGCAGTGAAAGAAACACAAGGAATTTGGAGAGAGTGTCGAGTCCATGGGCATACCAATATCATATAGTATATCTGTACCAGCAACTAGTATTGTTGTCAGTGGCGGCTAGAGACTAGAGACCATCCTTTCTTTACCTAATACTCGGCTACTATTTCAAGTTTATACAAAGTAAAAGCAGATACTTATATATGTACAATGTACATGTGGATTTGTATCATTTATATTAAAGACACTTGGAGATTTCTGCATATATTTGTCCTTGTTGTTGTTGTACCTCTAACACGGAAGATTTGCTTTTGGATTGTCAAATGGAACGTGATTGTTATGCTGAATTTCAATGTGGACCTTTTATTATAGAGTATAATCTTGGATTCTGTTAAAATGTATATATGCCCACATAAGAATATGTGTACGTATATATGCATGCAGTTCATTTCTCTCTTTGTCTTTTACTTTGTCTCTCTCTCTGTTTGTGTTTCTGAGTTTATCCTTCTCTTGTTTTCCGTGCACAATACCAATATTATGTTACTTAATCTTATACTGTAGATTGTATTTGTGTATTTGTATTTTCACATTTATATTTGAGTACTATATATATACAATATAAATCTATAATCTGTGCGCACCTATTCATGTATATGCTTCATACGGTATATAAAATATACATAGAACATAGATGTACGTGTATTATTTTGTTTTGAATAAGTAATTACTATTCATGTACATTGTACATTGTACATTGTACATCCATGAACAGTTTGACTTTGAAATCAATACGGAAAAGACAAGTACTGGACGAGCATTTGTGAATCTATTCAGATTGAAATGAACCATGTACATACATATTATATGCATATTATATGTCATTGTTCAATAATACATGTGTATATTATATTATATCGAACTATTGTATCCGTATTTTTATGTTTCAACTTGTTGTGGTGGTTTGGGCTATGGTTTCACGAATTCGTATTCAACTCCATTCCCCTATTATGTAGAATGTAGATACACAAGGTACAGAATATTATACAAGTAAGTATTAACATGGAAATGGAAAATGTGGTTAGGAAGTCACACTCTGACTACTTTATATTTTACTTATGTATGGTATTTGTATATATGTGTATTTTCCTCCAAGTTCCACTTTATTTAAATTTGAATACAATAATATAATATGTATATATTTTATTGGATTCCGCTTGTTGTGTTTGTAATTCTCTTGACTAGAATGATGATGAAGGTGACGAATTCAGTATATTATATATGTAAGTTTGTAAATTTTGAGCAGAGGTCTGCCAAAATAGAGAGAAAGAGCAGCATACCAACTACCAACTATTGGACTATTCATCTATTAAAACAGGAGAAAGCATTCTACAATGTACATATATATGTGTGTATTTTGCATCATATCAAGTCTAACTTTTCTCTTTTCTGGATAGTTCACATCTTCTATAATATCGGTATATGCAGATATTTCTATAAAATCTCTTCTCGTCACAAGTCTCATTCATTTTGGCTTTAGCTAATACATCTATATATAGTAGTAGTATTCTTGACATGGAGAAATCTCTTTTCTCTCTCTCTTATTTGCTGTCTCATTCTAAAAGAAAGCTATAAGTCTCTACCATGACACAATGCTATCAAGATCAACTCTCTACTACTGACTATGGTATTTTCTCTCATGGTTCATAGTTCATAGTACGATATATAGCATATAATAATAATATGCTCTAGTCAATTCATATTTGTGATCAATTGCATAACCCTTCTGACATACTCACCATCCACCATCTATATAATATTCTTGATTCTCCCCTCTGTATAAAGTATAAGGTATAAATGTACTGTGCATTTAGCTGACTAGATAGTGGTACTTTTGTGTGCAAATACATGTATTTACATGTATATCTCTATGCTTACATTCGTAAACTAGTTGGCGTAGAAGGGTTCTATTATTCTGTCCGAAATTCTGTGGCTTTATTATTTTCCAAAGAAAAAAAAGAGGAAGGTATATATATATATATAGGGGAAAAAAGATTGAAAAGGAAGGAAAAATCTGGGAGCACATAAATTTCAGTGACTAGGTACATATAATATTCTTTCTTTCTTTCTTTCACGGTCTTTTGGTATGTGTACATACAATAATAATAATAATGTAATGTATTCTCATACCATCTGGAAAACCTCTCTGACGTCATTCACACTTTTTTCCATTTTTATTAAACGAAGTATATGATGGCGATAACTCCGTTTCTGTTGACTATCTTGCATAACGTTATAGGTTATAGGCTTCTCCAACTAAACTACTGTTGTAGATTATATATGGGAAAAAACTTTGTGGCAGGGAAAAAAACATACATCATCGCATTTTATTTTATTCAATTAAAATTGATAAAGAAAATGATTTTCTTCTTCATTTTTTGTCAACATGTGCTTCTATTTCGGACTTGCTATATTAAAAATCAAAATCATCATTGATGAAAAGATTTTCTCAACCTTTTTTTCTTGTGTCCGTTTTCGAGTATCTTTTGTAGCTTTGAAAATTGCACTTTCATTTCCATCCAAAAAACCAACATTTCAAGACCGATTGTTATGTAGTTAGTTAATATAGGAATCGTGATAACAATAAAAAGCTATATGATTTAATTTTAGTTTTAAAAAAAGATGATGCTAAAAACGTTTTCAGTCTGGAAGAGAAAAAAGGCACAGAGACGGAAAGACTGCGTAGTGGGATTTTGTACATAGAAATTTCGTGGCTGATCTTCAAACCGTCACTGTGTAGCCATTTTTGAACGGATTTTGATGACTTTGGGCTCTATAGCTGGCTTGTGACCTAAACTAAAAAGATAATTTCTCAAATTATTGGATTTCGAAAAAAAGTGACCTCCAGAGGTCATTTTATGGGAGGATGCTTTGGGGGACATAAACGTTGAGAGTGGCCTCTTTAGAATTTCGATGAACTACAGAGCTCTCTTGGCTCTTAGATTTGAATTTTGGATTTGTAACAAAAATTTTTGGTCTTTGGTCGTTTTTAATTGTAATTAGTTTTAAGTGTGCCTGTTTTTTTATGTGAGTGTCTGTCGTCAATCCAGGATTAATACAGTGTTTTAAGACTGGTGTGAGATTTTTATTTGGGTAAGTACAATTAATTCATTGTTCATGAATCGTCAATGTTGGAAATTATTATTACAAAAAATTACAGAAACGTATAATGTGTTATATACTATATACGCATAAATAGCATTTGATTTAAATATTGTTTTTGACGTCTATAAATAAATGTTTTTGTAAATGACGCATTATATACTTTTTATTACTTTTTCCGTTTCTTTTAAAAGTATAATATTTTTCACAGTTAGTTTTTGTTTTTAAAATTATAACTACGTATAAATGTATTTTACTATCATTTTAGAACATATCAATCAATGCTCAAAAATTGTGTCACCTTTTGTACTACTCATGACATTGCACATTTGAAAAACGTTAGAATGTATGTATATATATAATTTTAAAAAGTCTATTAAAATAATTAAACGTATTTATGTTTACTAAAACTTTGTTTGAAAGTTAAAAAATACTGTACTGTAATACTGTAATAGATACGTTGATGGTTTAAAATGTTATTAAAAGTTTCAAGTGTCAGAAGTCAGAAGAGTTTATAGATTTACATAATATATTCAATGAAATAAAAAGTGCATTTAAGTTTTAATAACATTTTATTTTTTATTGTCTTAAACTATATTCCTCTCATTTTTCCTTTTGTAGAATACAAAACTTTTAAAACACAACAAAATTCCATAACTTTACATAATAATAATATACAGACGATGGATACGGAAGATGATATGGAAGTTGGTTTAGTAAACCAATTCCAGAGCCTTGGTACCACAGATAAAGATGTTTTAATAGCTCAACTACAGAAATTAGTTGGTCCTCAATTAAATGCAAGCGTAAGTATTATATATTATAAAAAAAAATTTACTACTGTGTATACTGTACTCGCCTGTTATAATATTTTGTCCTGTAAATACATTGATTTTTTTTGTGATTTGTAATAATAATTTCATTATGATGTATATACTTTCTGTTTATAGGCAGCACAATTTTTCTTGGATATGAACAATTGGAATTTGCAATTAGCAGTAGGAGCCTATTTTGATTTAACAGATGATATCGCTAATCCCAGTGGAATTGGCAGCGCCATAGTTCTCGGAAATACATCAACGTATTCTATGTCTTTAGGTAAGTTTGTTGTTGATGTAAAAAAATTGGTTTTGTACAAAATAAAAACTGATAAAACTTAAAGAATTCTGAAAAGGATTATTAAAATAAAATATTATCAATTGATTCAATTCAATAATTATTATATAACTTGTACTTTTGTTCTCTTTTATATTTATGTTTCTGTTCGAGTAGTAGATGATATAAGTAATATTGATGATTCGTCTTCTGTTCCTCCAAAATCAAAATTCGTTAAAATGTGGAGAATTCGTAATTCAGGTGGTCAGCCGTGGCCACCCGGATCTTATTTACGTTTTAAATCAGGAAATAAAATGTATGTATACAAATATTTTTTTAAATTATCATTTATCATCATTTTACTAATACTTCAAAATGTATAGCTTTTGGTATGTATATTTTATTTATTTTTTAAATGATGATTTTAGGGCCGTGCAAGAGAAAATTTATTTAAATCCTCCCGTCCAAGCTGGTGAAATAAGGGACGTAGGAGCTGAATTCCTCGCTCCCGATACCCAAGGTATGTGTAAATTTCAATTTCTAAAATAAACCACCATAACACACATATTGTATTATTATTATTGTGATACATTTTGTCCTGAATTTATTATGAAATTGAATAATAATGTTTTCATTATAAATTTATATATTTTCGATTTTATATAGGAACTTTCTCCTGTACATTTCAAATGTGTGCTGGAGATACAGGCTATAGTTTTGGTGATGAGATTTGGGCAATTGTAACTGTTACTTCACCGCATGACATGACTGACACCATTTCAGAAAGACTACAGTCTGTCCTAAGGTACGATCAAGAACCTGATACTAATAACTCGATGAGCTGATCTCCAGGCCATGATAAGTAATCATTATTGTCTTCACATTATACATTCATATCCGCGATGCTACTAATAATAATAAACGGCCACAAAAAAAATGTTTGTATGTATATTTGCAAGTAAGAAATTATTATCTACTATATAATATAATGTATAATAATATTTCATATTATAATACGATAATGTCTAAACAAAACAAAAAGTTTTTAACCTACAGTTATTACAAAATATAACAAATTACTACGAAAAGTAGTATATTGATTAAATACGTTTAATAGACTAACAGAACGAATTACAAAATGATTACATTATACTTATTGCCATTTTAATATTTTTGATTTCAGTAATAATAATTATTATTAATTATTTTTATTATTGATTGGGCATTATTTAATAATAATATTATTATACAGTATGAATATAAAACACGGCATTCAGATTATAAATTTTAAATCTGTATATTTTTTTTGTCTCTATAAAGAATGATTTTTTTTTGTTAAAGTTTATGTATGAGGGTCTATATATTGTTTTTATCAATATATTTTCTCTGTTATGACTTTTAATTAATATTATTCATATCGTTTTTAATAATAATTCAATGAAACAAAAAAAAACAGTTATATAAAAAAATATACTTGCCATTTTATGAGCGTTCAAAAAAACAATTTTTTTATGGCTAGAATATGAGTTAGAAGTTTAGAGAAATTTGTATGGCATAATAAATAATATATGTTCAAACTGTTAAAACTAAAAGAAATTAAGTGCATCAAAAAAAACATACATAAATAATGTAATCAAAATAATATTGGCTGAGAAATGTGTAAGACAGAATGTTCTGTAATCTAAGACTTTTTTGTACGATGTACCTTAGTTAGATGGGATTTGTTTCAAATCCTAATGAAATC
>JABASP010001408.1:0-29852 GCA_019776565.1 Sminthurinus signatus | reverse complement strand
AATATATTTTTCAAGTACATAATATAATTTTATACATAATATTTTTGGATCTTTTTCATTTATAATATTGTTTGTAAGTAAATGGCTACCTACAGCTTTTTGAAGTTGATGTAGCCAGTTATATTCATATTGAGCACTGGAGTTCCAAATTTCTTTATAACAGTTATATAAAAGGCTTTCTTTAGAACTAGTAATCATTTTTATCCATAAATCAAAAGATTGTTTTATAATATTTATACTTAATCTAGACATTCCAGATTCTAAACGTAAAAAGTAATTAGGTGTATTAGGAGGTAAACGTAATAATTTTTTAACAAAGAAATTTTGTACTTTTTCAATATCTTCTAAATATCTTAAACCCCAAATATGAGATCCATAAAGAACAACAGATTTACATAAAGAGTTAAAGAGATCAAAGTGTTTTTTAGATAAAGGAAATTTACCTCTAGTAAAGATTGGCCAAGATGCATTAATAGCATTTTTTCCTCTTTGAATAAAATCATTTTTTGTTTTAGAGTAAATACCTGTGGAAGGAATAAGTACCCCAAGGTACTTATACTCTTTGACTCGTTCAATTTCTTGGTTACCCCAAAATAAAACATCAGTTTTGGCGTATTTATGCCCTTTTTGAAAAATTACAATTTTAGATTTATCAAGATTAATAGTAAAGTTATTATCATTGAAATATTTTCTTAAAGTATGTATTTTATATTGTAAATTTAAACGAGATGTACCTATAATAATTAAATCGTCAGCATACATGAGTAAGGGTATTTCACGTTTGCCTATTCTTATATTATCATAATTTTTATCCATCATAGTTTTAACTAAATCATTTAAATAGAGTGTAAATAAAGTGGGACTAATTGACTCCCCTTGGAGCACACCTTGGGAAATATCAAAAGTAGTAGTAGTTCCAAAGTTTGTTTTTACACATCCTTTAGCACTACTATAGATAGCATTTATACATTTAATAAACTTTTCGCTAATCTCTAAATCATTTAATTTAGTCCATAACCTATTATGTACAACATTATCAAACGCCTTGGATAGATCTACAAAAAAACAATATAATTTACCACCTTTTTTACTTAATTGCTTATTTATAATAGTATTTAAAACAAAAATATGATCTAGACAACCAGTGTTGCGCTTATAAGCGGCTTGTAAGTCTGAGATATTATTATTACCAAATGACCATTTTCTTAACCTATTATTTAAGATTAGTGTAAATAATTTAAGTTTAGTGACTATTAGACTTATAGGCCTGTAGTTTCCAGGTTCTTTTTTGTTACCTTTCTTAAATATAGGTGATATTACTATTTTAATCCAATTTACAGGTATCTCTTGGTTTTGATACATATTATTATAGATATCACATAGTACAGATAAATTATTATTACTCATATTTTTGTATATTTCATTTTGTATATTGTCGATTCCAGGTGCTTTATTGTTTTTCAAAGTTTTAATACTTTTTCTTATTTCTTGAATAGTGAATGGTGCATCAAGAATATTATCACTAGTGTTTTTATAATTTATATCAATAGTATCTTCTCGTGAAGGATAGAAAGAGTTAAAAAAGTTGAGCCACTGTTCTTCATTCACTTCACATTGTTCTCTGATATTTTTATTTCTTAGTTTGGATATAGCTGTCCATATTTCTTTGGAATCTTTGGAGAATAATATGCTGTTTCTTATTGTTGTTGTTTCATCATCTTTGGCATTTGTAATAGCTTCTTTATATTCTTTTTGGGATTGTAGATAGGCGCACAATGTTTCATTTATTTTATTTATATCATTAGTATTTTTTACTTTCCTAAACAGTCTAAGTTTATGTTTACAATCTTTTTTCTTATACTTACATTTACTATCAAACCATGTATTATTATGTATTATGTTATTGTTGCTATTACTTTTAATTGTAATTTTTTTACTCATATTACACTCGGATAGACTAGTTTTTACACATTCATCAAAAACACTACTAGATATATTATCATACTCTATATTATTGAATTTATCACAAAGTTTTTCATTAAATTCTATTGTTTTAGTACTATCCCACTTTATAATATTTTTAACGTATTGGGTATTATGATTATTATTATTATTGCTGCTATAGTATATTACAATAGGTTTTAAAATAATAGGCATATGATCTGAATAAATACTATTAAGAACATTAAAAGTGTACATATTATGATCTATATTTGTAGAACAAATATTTTATTATGTGGCTATAGCTAAAGCTATAATATCTATATCATAGCTTTTTTGTTTTTTGTTTCATGCTACAACAGCTGAACTATTATGAACAAAACTATGAACTAAAGGAATACTGTAATACAGTTAATGTACAAAATTAAAGGCGACAGTAGATTTGATATGTAATTTGTATTGACAACTGGGCATTGGGCATTTGGTAGTCAATATCATTATTTATCTAGACTCCAGAATCCAGACTCTAGACGAGACAGATCATAGATAAAAATGAACTCTGAAACAACCACAAGTAAATAGTACAAGTATTAGAGAAAAAGATAAAAGTTTATAATATGTAATAATATATCATACATCATACACAAGCTTGTAGGAAAGTAGACAGTTTTCATGTAGTTTTGAATGCTCACAATTTCTGACGTCTCATTTCTGATTTCTGGTTTCTAGTTTCTGGTTGAGCACTGAGAAAAAAGATCGAAAGAAAAAACTGTAAGTTGGACTAGACTACTTGTGCATCTTGGGAATTCTTGGGAAATTGTTGGTTAAATCAAAGATAAAAAGAGAAAAAGAATGAGAAAGAACAAGAGAAAAAAGTACAAAACTAACAATAACAATACCAATACCAATACCAATCCCAGTGATAAGAAGAGGAATCAGGAATACATGGAAAAAGTAATAATATTATTCAGAGACATAAGTGGAGTAGACAGATTGATGCACGTTCCCTTCATCATTTCCCTCTTGTTTCTCTGCCCGGCTCTACTCTGCTCTGGTAAGTGTATGACCAAATATCAAATGCCAAATCCAATGCACTGCACATTTCACAAGAACCAAATAAAATCTATAGCTAACATTCTACAATATACAACTTGAGGCTACTTTCAGACTCCAGAAACTCTGGAAATCTCTTGCATTTACTCTATATATTTTTTTACTAATATTAACCACATTTTAACAGGCGCAAGTCCAAGTCCAAGTCCAAATCCAAATTCAAGCTAAAATCGTAATCCATAGTCCAAAGTCAAAGTTGGATAAAAAAATCAAAACCAAAAACCAAAACCCCCTGGAGAAATACAAGGAACAAGAGATTTTGGTTTCTTCGGATGTCGGATCTCGAATCTCTTTAACAATTTATATTCAATTCATGTTTGTAGTTTGGAGTTTGTAGTGCACAATGCACCATTTACAATTTACAATTTACAAGGCTGTTAAATAAATTGATAAAGTCGACCATCTTTATTGTTATATAATATGAATTATATTACATAATACATTGAGGTACATACATAAAAGATCCTTTGAATTTACAGCTCCTATATTATTTTATCACATCTATAATTAATACAGGAACTTTTGATAGCATTTTAGCCATTTGAATTAGAAAGAGAGGGATTGAGAGTCCAGAACCCACAGAAATAAACTATATAAAAACAGGAGGCAAGTGTTGTGTGTGTGTTGTGTAGAAAGAATCATGTTTTCAAATTATCCGACCACTAACAAAACCGCAAGTACAAATACAAATACAGACTACAGAGACTTCCGCTCATATTTAACAATTTGTCCCATGCAAAACTATGGACTATCAACTATCCAGCCGCAGTCATGAGCAATAATAAACATTAGCACCGTTGTTATTGTTAGTGTTATTGGCCGTCTTAATTACATTTTATAGCCCCAGAATAGAAATACGAATACGAATGCTTGTACGTATAAATTACATGACATTAAACTTGGATTTGGATTGCACTTTCTCCTGCACTGTACACTGTACTCAATTGAAATTGAATTGAGGGAATTGAGAGTGGAATTGAAATAGATATCGGTATTGGAATTGGAATGGTATTGTCGTAGATGCGTATCTTTCCACAATAAAAGAAGCTAAAGCTCCAGCTCTGTCTCCAGCTCAAAGATCATAGATCCATCCAGCAGTCAGCCACATTTGGTAATGGACAAATTGGAATGTCTCAAGTCTCACGTGTATACTGTACACTCTGTACTCTGTACTCGTATTTGTAATGTAGATGGATATCTAAATAAAAATCGATGGAGAAAGAGCTCTTTGCTCCTTGATCCCAATCACTTGCAAAGTGTAATTATTACTACTACTTTTGTTCCCACCACCCGCCATCCACCATTACACATTAACCATAAACCATTACAAATACCACACCAAATTCCAGTGCAAGTCGGGTGGAAAAAGAAGAACAAAGTACAAAATTTAAATTCACGTGTGAGAAACCACAACTATATCGTAGAATCCAGAGTCTAGATAATTCAAAGTTCAGGTTGGATACAGAAAAAGAATAAAGTAAAAAAAATCCTCACTTTGTGACGATTTTGTATCGCCTTGAAAGCATAAATTCTTTAGGAAGCAAAGCTGAACGTAAAAAGTAAAAAGTAGCGTGTCTGACCACTGGCATAAAAATAGACGAGTTCTTAGAACTTGTGCAATACAAATCTATATACACGCGCCACCTAGCGGACGAATATGGAATGTGTACTTTCAAAAGTTTCCAAAAGGTAGCGCCACTAACGAGTTCCAAATTTGTCCGATAAGTGGCTAATTGTGCATACACGGACATAAAGATAACATTAGGCAGCTTTGCTTCCTAAAAATGAGAGACACTCTTATTTTCCCTTACATTATTTCCAATCACGCATCAATCGCATCTTGTGGTCACACAGTCACAGTCATGGTGGTCACACGACATGTGAGCTCAGCTCTAGGTCATTGAATTTTATGATTCTATTTTCTTCCTTTTTTTGGATATCGACTCGATATTCGATTCAACTTTGGATTTGGGGTCCACTTCAACTTTGAATTCGTGTATGAAAAGGACAAGAAAAAACCAAGAGGACGAAGACAAGGACAAGGCTACATAATGACACTCATTAACAATTAATTGAACAAGATTCAAGCTTCAATATCCAGCTGACTACGACTGGCGCTGGTTACTTCACAAGACAACAACAATGACATCAGAAAATGCCCAATGTACATGTAATTTCCACTTCCACAGTCTCGTTAAATATTTTAGCAAGTCCACGTAAACCCTATCATTGCCTATTGAATATTGAATATCCAAGGTCGGATTTTGGTCAACAGCGACATCGACATGAACATGGACATGGACATGGACGTTGACATTGACGTACTTGTGTGTTTAATTTTTTATAAGCAAAAGGTAGGAAAATCCTCTATGCCTATTTTTATTTTGAATTGGGACCAAAGTGTGCGTGGGTGGTCGGTTTACTAGTGCTTTATGTATATTTTGCCAAACCTTTGAAATTTGTAACGGAAATGTGTTAAAATTAAACGTCAACGTTGAAAGAACGTTCTTCTAGATTCTAGATAGTATATTCTAGAAGAAAACATTGCACTACGAACTACGAGTTACGAAACTTGTAGAAAAAAGAACAAAGGGTTGAAAAGGACAAATGGAAAGGGACTAATTGAAAGCAGTAGTAGTTTTCAGTTTTCTTTATTCTTTTTTCTAGGTATTCTGGGTATTCCTCCCTCGGAGCTGTGATTATGTTTTTGTAATACGTAGAAATATAGAATTTATTATGTACAATACTGTTGAATATACTGTAGACGTGAGATATATTAGTTCAAACTAATGGAGAGGCAGATAGATAGAGAGAGAAAGAAAAGCTAATGTCATTCAATGACATTTGAATTTGAGATTTGAGACAAGGCCGTGAGCCTCGAGAATTCAAAAAAAACACTAGTTTTTTCAGAATGGGATTCAGATTCCGAGTCGGAGTCGGGTTCAAATTTAGATTTGAGCTTAGCTTTGAGAGCTTTGAGCAATGAGTTTGGATTTCTATTGACTTGAAATTGAAAATGGGAACGATGAAAGACATTTAAAAAGGGAAGAAAAAAAAGCATGGGAAGAGAATTGATTTGTGCCTGAATTCAAATCCAAATCCGAATCCGGAGCCAATCGGCATTGGCATTGGCAATTGACGGTTCACACTGGACATAAAAGAGCTTTTTCTGCTTTCTCTACTTTCTCAAGTAGAACAACTTGGACAAAAAAAAGTCAAAGTGACGACAAAAGGTGAAAAAGTGGAGAATGACGATGGAGGAATCCCTCTAGAATCCGAGTTGCGTTCTATCACAACTTTTTATTCTTTATTCATTGATCATTGATTATTCATTTATATTTGCTCATTATTCATCTCCGTCGTCAATTTTTAAGGCTCATTTTTTGTGCATCTAACTAAACATTGTCCTGTATTTTATTCCTGTATTGGAGAAAATTGCCAAAGATGTACAATACAAAAATAAGAAGTTGGATCAGTTCAAAATTTTGATACATTGAAAATTGGCAATAGAAAGTTAAAAATTTGAAACTTGACATTTAAAGTTGCATGTATAAATTCACAATTCCGAAAATCAACCTGATCAAAGAGGAAGAATGAAGAATGAAAGACAACAAACAAAGTATGTATTATTTATAGAAATACTATTTATAATTTATAATGGTACATTTAATACTGATTACTAGACATAATACTGCATAAAACATATAAGCAATGAATGATTTTGATTGTTCTGCCTGGAAAATCATTTTACATGAGATGAAAAATCGATAGAATACTTGTACAATGCCGAGTATTATTTTATATATTGTACATGTAAAAAGAAGAAAAACGATTTGAAAGCACAGCATGCAGTGTACAGTGTACAGTGTACAGTGTATTTAATATGAGATGCACAGGATTTTTACTTTTACAATACTGAAGACAAGAGAAAATTAAATTCCCCATCAAATTGGGAAGAGGAGAAAAATTTTCTGATGAATTTTGTCATCAAATGGAAGGAGAAACAAGAGAGGAAAAGAAAAAGAGTGAGAGATTCCATATTCCAATTCCAATTTCCTGGTTTTATGCACATGTATAATGTACATTCACGGTGCTTCCAGAAGCCAGGAGCCAGGAGCTTGGAGCTTGGAATCAAAGAAGAACAAAAAGGAAGCCCATTACACATACATTATAGATGTAGAATGTAGAATGTAGAATGAAGAGTGTAGAATATATAACGAAATAAGGAATAACAAAAGCATCAACGTCATTCATTCCTTCATTCTCTTGTTCCAGTCGTTCAAGTCGTTTACGTTTACGGAGGCATTTTCTAATTTCTTTGCTCTCTAAAATTGCACCTAGATCAAATAAAAACGGAACTGAGAACTGAGAACTGAGAGCGGAGGAAAATGGGAGAAATGGGAGAAAGAAGAAGGAAGATGAAGAGAGGAAAAAAGAGAAAGAGAGTCAATCAAAATATGCAAATGAGTGTTGAGTGTGTATTGAGAATTGAGATTTGACATATCATTCTAGATTCTAGAGAAAAATGAGAGAAAGGGAGGGAGCGGGAGAGAGACTATTAAATGCCGTTTTCCTTTTCGTCTTCTTTTTCGTTTTAGGTGTTCGTAGAATGTTGAATGTTGAATCTCTACAATATACACAGAATATAGTTTACAGTTTACAGTATACAGGGAAAAAGCCCATGATGCAGAATTTAGTAGTCACTACATTAATATTAGTTTATACGTGCAGAATTATTTAGCCTTTTTTTTACAATGCAATCATTTGCAGTAAAGCACCAACTTACAAAATCCTCTCAACTTACAAAATACAAAATACGAAATAAAAAATACTGTAGGCAAAATCAAAAATAAATGCTTCAGGAAAAGAGCGGATTTTTTTACCCATTTTCTAAGGCCCTGCTCAATGATCATCAAGTACCTACTTCTTTAAATTGTACAATGTGCAATTTGCATAATATATTATGCAAAGACATAGCATGGAGGAAGGTTTAAATAGTAAATAGGAAAAGATTATCCCTATTGATGTAACGCCTCATACAAGTATTGGTAATTTGTAATTTGTAGATACATATAAAAAAACCCAAATAGAATTCTCTATTCTCTATCGCCTGTCACCTCGGGGCCAACGATTTGAGACTCGAGATAATGAAATGTCATTGATTCGAATTAAAAATACAATTTCCTACGTCCTATCCCATGTTATGAAAACACCTATTACAAACATTTTCCTCATTATGCTTTTGCAAAACTTTTGACTTTGGACATTTTAGTTGGCTGTTTACAGCATCTCACAGCTCATCTATTTTCACACCAGCTTCAAAAGTTTCATACTTCATTCCACATAAACTCGAAATCGCACCGACGATTCATCAAAAAGCCAGATACATAAAAAAACGTACGAAATTTAGGCTTACTCCAGAAATTTTTTAATCGTGACAACATTACAGATTTTGGTGTACAAATGATATGTAGATATCTGCATAATTTTCATTAATTGAACGGAGTGAATCTATTTGAATATTCTTCTGTTGCTCCATCATTTGTCTTTGTAATTTGTCATTTGACATTCTTCATTCTTCATTGGAGGGTTTTCCATTTTCCATTATAGATTAGACTGTACATATACAAATTAACTAGTAACTAGTAATTAAGTAATGCTCACGTTATCACTCCACATGACAGAAAATGGACGGATCAGATTGGAAAAATAAGCCATAAAAAAGGACACAGACTCTAGATTCTAGATTCTAGATTCTAGACTTTAGATTCTAGGTAATAAATGGTATAATAAAGCACCTTGAAGCAGGACACGGCCATTCGGATTTCACCGCTCTTCATAATTTTCTGTCTTCAGATTTACTCTGAAATAAATGGGCTTTCCGTGAAAGATGAGAACATTAACAATTAACATTAATTTACTCGAGGACAAAAGAGGAAAGTAAAAAAGTCTGTGACAAAGATTGGAGGTTTGAGGAGTGCGATACATGATACAGCACACACGTTGCATATTACATATTACATATTGCACGTATGTCTAACATCTAACATCTAATGTCTAATGGCTACTGGCTACTGGCTAATGTGTGCATTACACGACATGTGATAATGATTTACTTGGTAATTGGTTGGAGAGTCAAGGTGAGTCAATTCTTCACAAATTCAAAGAATGGCGATGAGGACCGCACTGTGAGCAGTGAGCAGTGAGCAGTGTGGTGCGTGTTGCAACAGTGAGAAAGGTAGTGAATTAATCATGTGAAACAAAAGTCGTGGTAAATCTCATCAAGTATACATAAAACATAAAACACAGTTTATAGTGCATATACTTATACTTGTACTTGTATATGAACATGGAGCGAAACAACAGGTTAATTAATTAACTTGCAGTCAACCAACTTCACAGCTCCACTCTCCCTCTCACACTTGCACAAACACAAATCCAGGCCTACTTTATTCCTGCACATGTTACACAGGTACATACAAAAGTCCAGAGAGAGAGAAAGAAAGAGAAAGAAGAAATGGAGAAAGTAAGAGAGAGACGAGAGACGGAGGATTCAGCTGGTTGATGGCGTCATTTGAGGATGATGAGGAAACTTTCTCATCTTGAATCTAGAATCTAGACTGTAGAATGTTGAATCTAGAATGTAGAATCTAGACATGAACTCCCAGCTCCAAAAATTTAAATTAGACACTCTGTTACATCATATTCAAGCATGTTATGTTATGTTATGTGTTGACTGAAGAATGTAGAGTGTGGAGTGTAGAGTGTAGCAAGTTTCTAAATTCCAGTTTTACCACCATGAGGAATTTTACATTTTACAGCTCAAATTACTCCATTACTTCTTATTACACACTTTATATAATACTTGATACTGGATGCTTTTGATACTTTATATAATATTTTATGCTGCATTCCGTAATAATAATAATAATTCTTGATTCTTGATACTTGTTTTTGGATTAGGAGTCATGTTCATATTCATTTCCATTTCCATTTAATTTTGATATTATATCAGTACTCTGGACTGTAGACTGTAGAATTCACTATTTTGGAAACCATGTCAAATGACAAATGTCAAGTCACGCCATCAAATCAACTAAGTGACACATGACATCACATTACTTTTCATACGAATATTATACTTCATCAAAACAACAAAACAGCACAACACAAGTTTTCCAAGTAAAATGGAAAAGGTCTCGTACGTAATTTGTGTAATTATTCTGATGATTTGGACTTTGGAGACTCTTTCTCTCCTTTACTCCTTCATTCCTTTCCTGTTCCTTTGAGACGTTGTCAACTTTGTGTTTTAGTGATATTGAAACATTAATATAGCAACACTAAATACAGTTGAATAAATTCAGAATTCAGTATTCCTTCTTCATTATTTTAAAAGATTTCCTAGGAACTTGAGTGAAATGGGAAATGTGATGAGAGCAAATGAAACTGTCATGAATCATCATGATCAAATGACCATTGGATTTAATTGCAAGTTGAAAAGGTGCATGATAGGTTTTTGAATTTCGAGCCATTTTCAATGAAACTATTACTTTTTATAACTTTTTCTCCAGTCTCCATTTGGCTGTACTCAGATACTCAGATACAGTGTAAAGTATAAAATAAAAAGTAAAAAGTACAGAGAGAAAGGTAGAAGGCAGAAGGAACATGTTCTGACTTCTGTGGGCATTCTCTAAATTCTAAATTCTACATTCTACACTCAACATGGTAAAACAAAAGTGTGTACACTGCACATTTTGTACAGTGTACAAAAGAAAGGGGAGACTTGTAAAATTTTGAGAGGTGATGAGAAATATGAGTAATGGTACTTGTTCTAAAGTTTCATGTAAAAGTTTCTACCATTTGGAATTCGGGGCTCGGATGTCGGATGACGGTCAGGTCACACAAGAGGAAGGAAATGGTAAGAGAAAATAGAAATGGCAGGGGCAAAGGAGAGAGAGAGAGACAGAGAGTGTGTGTTTCTGTATGTTTTTGTAGATGTTAAAAGTAGACAGAGCGTAACCGCAGACCACACGGATTGGAGTTGGAGTTGGACTTGGATTTGGACTTTTGGACGGTTGAGGGGAAACACAGGCACACAGACACACACATAGAAAATAGAAAATAGAAATGGGCTGTCATGGAATTCATGCAGAGATGAAATATGGGAGGTGCTGACAGGACTCGAGTCATAAATCTGTGAAACCTTGTGCGTAAATTAAAGAATGTGTGTATCTGTAATCTGTACATTGAACGCTGAACACTGAACATTGAACACAGTTTTTTCTCACACATTTCATATTTCATATTTCAGATCAACTGTTGCTCTTTTTCACTTTGTTGCGTATGTGGATGATTTTCTATTACATGTGTAATGTGTAATGTGTACCTTTTTTGTTTTGCCAAATTTCACACTGACTGGAAAATAGGGGTTTTAAATTTTAAATGGCTGGCAGAAAGTTTTTAAAGACGTAAAAATACAATCAAAACCAAAACAAACCAACTACACGCATTTACCTCTTACCAGTTTAAAAAGTGCAAAAATATCCATCTACAATTGGGAATGAAATACAAATAGAAATAGAAATAAAAGTAGAAATGAAAATAGAAATAGAAATAGAGTAGAATGGGTTAATGGAACAACTCATGTTCTGTTGTAAACAGTAAACAGTTGACGGTTGATGGTACAAGGACGACTTGACTTGACGGTAGTCTGCCACTATTTTTGTTTTTGTACGGGCCTCAGTGTTAACTAACTAAGGGGAACAAAATTACGACTTGTTTACACCTTTGTGGATTAATGTATCATTTTTTACCTCCTGTACTCACTATTCACTATGCACATCTCCTCATTTTCTGTCTTGGTTTTTTTTGAGTGTCAGTTTTCCCAGTCGTCCACAATTTACGACCACCACTAAAAAGCTTTGGAATTACGACCAACTTTATGTTCATGTGTAGTTTCTTGTCTGTCTCTCGTACCGTTCTCCGTCTCGTTCTCCAAGTGTATTTCGTATTTGTATCCCTCCGTTGTTCAAATGTGGAATGTGGTACAAGTTGTACTAAAATACATTTGGTGACTTTTTATAGGTCCTGAATGTGCGTGTAAACTGTAAAATGTACATTGAACACTGAGCGTCCTATTACTATTATTTGTACCAATCTTTTCTTGTCTTGTGTCTTTTGAGTCTTGAGAATAAAGTATTTTTTTAGATACGTTGTACTTTGTACTTTGTAATTTCCAAGTATTTTTTTGTTATTTTTCTTGTATTCATTGTCAGTTGTTAGTTGTTAGTTGTTAGTGTTTGCAACTTGGTGCTCTTACGTACATTTTAAGAGATACTTTAGTTTTCATGGTGAATGTGTGCATTGAGCATTGAGCATTGAGCATTGAGCGATGAGCGTTTCGTAGAATATTATGTATTATGTAGAATGTTGAACATGTGTAATGTGTACTTTTTGCGTGAATCTATCTGTTATTGTTTATTTATTTATTCATTCCTCTTCTTTTAGCTTTTAGTTTTCAGTTTTCCGTTTTCATTTTTCGTTTTTACTTATTATTTTTTTTGGTACATGGATGATGAAAAATGCTGCGTAGAATCTCCTGATGATCTGGACGCCTTCTCACTTCTCAAGAAATTTCCACCTCAAACTACAAATAACAAATAAGATATTACTTTTCTATTTTTATTTTTTTGCATGCAGATTGTAAATTGTACAAACAAATTGTTCAAAAACTAGAAAAATAAGAGCTCTTTTGCGTCATTCCTTTATTTTTCCATGAATATTAAATATTATTAATAATTGCAAGCCAATTATTAACTTTATTTTTTTATGCAATGCCTTCTTTCTAGCTTTACAAATTTCAAGTCAATTTTTTCTGCATAAACTATAAAAAAATAGAGAAATGGAAAAAGGAAAATAAAAAAGTGGAGATGCAAACTTACCTGATTTTTTGTATGATATAGATAAATTCAAACAGACAATTGAAGCTGTTAAATGATGATTTTTGATTAGTTTTTCAAGATTCGAGACGCAAAAGACAGAGAGAGAGAGAGAGTCATAAAATGATAAAAAAAGAAGCTGTGGGTTGTTGAGTGAGATGCAGTGGCAGTTTGTGAACAGTTATGAGTCTAGAATCCAGAGTTTTGAGTTATGAGTTATGAATTATGAGGGATGTGGTGCGAGTGATGTGATGGAAGATGGAAGAGGATTTAGATTTTAGATGGTAATATAATTCAAGAGCAGATGTTACACACACCGCATCGGCACGGCAATTCATTCATTGTGGTAATAGGTGAAAGTCTGGGTGTCTAGAAGTCTGGGAGTTTAACAGCGCTAGTGTTGAAGTGTTGGAGGTTTTATATTACCTAACCATAATAACCAATAACCAATAGCCAATAGCAGATTCTAATGGATGATATAGCTATTTTATGATGTATGATTTTAGTTTATGGAAAACAACTTTACTTGACTCTAGACTCTAGACTCTATAGACAGTAGAGTGTAGATTCGACTGTAGACTCATGTGCATACATCTTTACCTCGTATAATTTTGCCATGTATTATGTATTATGCATTAGATATTCATAATCTTTATTTCACAGTTCAAAGGGTAGGGATGACAAAGTGATGATTGATACGTGAGGAAACTATTGAAAGATGAAAAGTTGCAAAGTTTTTTCTTTTCCCAGCATAAAAAATATCCAATCATCACGAGTCAGTCTAAATTCTACATCATACAACTTAGAATATACCGTATGCCGTACACAGTATATATTATACATGCATGTGAACTTGGGTTATAAAAACATGATGAAGGGGAAAGTCTGAGAAAAAAGGTTCAAAGGTTGACGAGGTGGAAATCCGAAACCGAAACCGAAACCAAATCTGAATCTTTATCAATCAAAAGGAGTAAATGAGGCAAACCCTCCAAAATAATAAGGTCAAATAAAATTTAGCAAGATCATTGAAACAACTTTAAACTTTGAACTTGCAAGTCGAAAAACTTTAATAAAAAACCACGTGGAGATTCGATGGGATTCAAATCAAAAGCAAAAATATGCTCAGTCTGCAGTACTCAGTTCTCAGTTCACATGATGTGTCAAAAGTCAAAAGAAGCCTACACATTTTTGTAAGTGTACAGTGTACAAGCATTTTACCTACAATAAAAATACAAATTCAAACGTGTGTATAAGGTATAAGAAAAGATCTAGTTTCTTTTTCCAGCTCAGATTTCTCCCTAAAGTAAAACTAAGTAGACGTGAGTGACAGACATGAGAATGTTCCAGCTCCAGCTCCAGATGGTTTTGCGCACAGAAAGTAGAAAGTAGAGTTTTTGACCATATGAATGAAATTTAAGAGAAGAGCACCTCAGATCTGTATCTGTACTTTTATTACTTGTACAATATTCTCATTATTCATTTCCAGGTAAATGCTTCTTCTCCTCTTGTTGTTACTATTATTATTGTTGTTTTTATGAAAAGGTTACATGTGAGGGAGGATATTAGATATTAGAATTAAACTGTCAATCACAGTTCACAGTGTAACAGTCTATTTTAATGCATGTCTTATTGGTTGAAAGTTTGGAGTTTGAAATGATGCATATTAAAAAACTCTGTGCCTCATCCCTCATTCCTTGTTTCTTGAGACTTTATTAGATTTGAGATTTAATAACTCGGTTCGTTTCCTCCGTACGCTGCCTTTCCTTCTTCTTTTCTTGTTTTTTTTATTAAATTTTGAACTTACAACTACAAGATACAAAGTATACTGCATAATGTACATTATATAGCGTAGAAAGTGAATAAAAGCTAATAAATAAGTACACACAAAGAGAGAGAGAGAGAGTGGATGAGAAGGAGTGTATTAAATACTCACGCTTGACTACCCACGATCCATGATCCACGATCCACGATCCAAGAGCATAGAGCAAAAAATCAGAGATCAGAGCAGAGGGAAGAAAAAAAGGAAAAAAAGAAGGAAGAAAAGAAAAAGAAAGTAAAAGAGGAACAAAAAAAAAGAAGAAAAAAGCTCAGGCTAACAAATGGTGTCATGTCATAACTCAAGGGATTTTTTCCATTTGATTTTGAATCCGAATTTCCGATCTCAGCTTTCTCTCTCTCTCTTCTTTTCTTTTCCTTTCCTTGTCCTGACCCCCTGAGACTCTTACTGCATTCGATTCAACTCAACTTGAACTATTAGAAATAGTACAAAAGTAAGTCAGATGCGAGAAAAGAAGCCGCAACTACAGTATAATATAGAATCAACTTACTGCTGGATAATACTTATACATGGAATATAAAAGGAATGTATGAGAGGAAAATATGTCGTTGCTTTTAGCTTTTCCCGTTCCCCTTCATTTTGATTCTTGGTTCTTTTTACAGAAAAAAATTGGGAAGATGCTCCATGCTAATTTTTTCTTGGGCTAAATTGAAAATCTAACGAAGCGAGCATCGAGCATCGAGAATCAAGCATCGAGCATTAAGCATCAAGCATCAAGTATCAAGAATAGAGGAGCGAGAAGAAGTAAAAGGATAGGGAAAGGGGAAAAAAGACAGCTAAAAAAGACAGTCTTTTTACTGCCAAAGAAGATGAAAAGATTTATCAAGTCTCAAGTCTCTAGTCATGTGCACATCAGTTCCTGCATGAAATAATAATAATACTAATACTAATACTAATCATATGAATACGAAATACGAATTCTAGTGTAGAATATATCTATAAAAAGATAGAAAATACGTATATCTAGGGAAAAAGAGGTGATGTTGGGGCTGTTGGCTGTTGGTCTTTTAATATTGTTTGTGAGTCAGGTCATGTGTTTTGTGTGTGACATAACTAATTTTTTGGCTCATGTTTCACAAGGATTTGGGATTCTCCACTGAACAGAACAGAATAGACACCAGACCAAACACACACACACACACACACACACACACACATGACTATTGACTATGCAAAGTTCCCACTCTTTTTCTCTCTTACCATTGTAAAAACGATCATGTTCATGTTCATGTGCATCTTCATGTTCATGATCATGATGAGGAAAAGAGAAGAAAACTTAAGCTGTCTCTATTTATGTTTGTGTATGCAGACAAAAGGAACAGATTGCTTCTTTCAAACCAAACCAACCAAACCAACCACCACTGAACATTGAAAACCGAAGTCAAAGTCACAGTCAAAGCCAAACAAAGAAGAAGAAGGAAAAGAGAAAGAGAGAATGAACAAGTCGATTGATTTATTGGTGTCTGTCCCATGTATAATTGATATTATATATTTTAATCACGTTTCCTCTACGTTCACTCAATTTACTCGGATTTCTCCCGGCAAAAGAACAAGACACCTTTTTATCCAAAATCCAAAACCAAGTCAAACCTTCCCAACCAAAACCAAGGCAGGTTTATTATTCATGAAGTAGACTTATAAAGTAAAAGGTGTAACCTAAAAATGGCATAGTTTGTGCACACATGTATATACATATAAATTTTATATTACACGCACTAACACCTGAAACTGCCTATAGTAAAAAAAGGTGGTAGGTAATCAAATCATGGACTATACTTTTCATTTTTCATAAATGTGGTAGTTGGCTTGGTTTGGTTTGGATTGGATTGTCTGCTCCACTTGTTTCAATTTCTAACTGGATATTTATTTTGGACCTTTTTCCTCTCCCATCTTTTTCCTCCAGGGTTGTGGTTGTGGATGTGGATGTGGGGAGAATGACTCCTGGAATAGAAAAAAAATTGGAGGTGTCGGAAATTGAAAGTATGAGATTTCACCTGTCTCTTGCTTCCTTGAGTTTCATTTGCTAGATGCTATTTTGTAGATTGCAGACTGCAGATGTTCCATGTTTCATGGATATTTTTGTCCCTTTTCCAGGTATAAAATCCATGATTCAAACGGTGGTAGAAAACACAAGCATGTGCAATTCAAAGGTACAGTTTAAATTTGAAGGGTGGAGAGAAATTGGAAGGAAAGAAGAAAGAAAGTATGGTTCAAATCACAAATGATGATGATTTTATCCCAACTTGACTTTCTTTTTTCCCTCTTTTCTCACCTCCCATTTCATCTTAGGTAAATGAACTCCAGTCAAACCAAACCAAGTCAAGTCAAGTCAACTCTTCTCAAGTCTTGAGTCCTTGAGTCTCAAGTAAAATTACGTCCCTGAATCTTTACTTTCTCCTCTTCTTTTTTCTCATTTATTAGCTGTCAAAATTATGTAGCTTGTTGAAGATTTTTTGGCAGTGACTGAAGAATTTAGAACCAATTTCACGTCCATTGAACATAATCAAAAACCAGCGCAATCCCAACGACAATGACAACGTCAAGATAATGAACTCATATGAGCATTGAGCATAATATACTTTGCTCTTTAATCTATATATCTATGACATGAAGTATGGAGTATGGAGTATAGGCTAACGGAACATGAAGAAAAGCAATCAAAATTATTTGTGGTAGTTTCCCCCTCAGCCTTTCTCTCTTCAGCGGACGAGAGCCAAAAGTCAAAAGTCAAAAGTCAAAAATCAAAAGGTTAGACAGTTGAAGAATGAGCCCACGCCTACATTCAGACTTTACAAATTACAATGAGGATTACGACACTAAAACAGTACACATGACATTTTTATTGTAAACTGGAAAAGATTTGAAGCTGGATTTGAAGAAATAGACCTTTTCTATTGGTAGAAACTGGAATAAGTAATTTATTTCCTTATGTAATGAGTAATGAAAGAGAAATAAAGATAGACTTTCCATTTTGTAACCGTCTCCCTGCAAATGACGGGCTAAAGAACTACAGACACTTTGGGACTTGGACATTTTGAACTATATTCTGTAATATATAATGTATTCTATTCCATGTTCAATGTTCACGTAACCTGCTACAAAATACAAAAATGCAAAATGTAAAATGCATGCACAATCCACAAAGCATAAACTATTCTTCTTCTTCTTCTTATTTATACATTTATACTCGTTGTCTGTGTCTGCAGTCTGCATCTTTTCCTGTGGATTTCGCAACCCTTTATAACAGTATAAAAGTACAACAGTATCCAGACGTAGATTGTGTGTAATTGGAGTATTGGGAAGTGTAATGTAATGAACTTTCCCATGGTTGGGCTTTTCTCTTGTTCTTTTCCCAGTCTTTATTCTTTATGTAACTGATGTCACTACTGCATTTTTTAGTCTAGGTTCTAGATTCTGGATTCTGGATTCTCCGGATTTTGGATTCTCCTGAATCTGCATCTCTCTATCTCCGGTTCTGATTCCAACTCCAACGTTGACTTTGACTTTGACTTTGACTGTGACTTCTCAATGTAATCTCAGTCCTACTGTGCGTTAGATTTTACATGACATGACATTTCATGGCCTGGGAGAAAAAGTGAAAGCTGAAAGGAATGGAGTGGAATCATGTAAAAGGGAAAGAGTGTTTAATCCTTTTTGTTCTTGTCCTAGTCACTAGTCACTAGTCACTCCTTACGAGTTACGAGTTACGAGAAGCTCGTCCTTTTTCTTTCGCCTCTTGGCTTACACGAGGTCGAGCTATGAACTATGAACTGGAGTTGCAGTTGGAGTTGGAGGAGAGAGAATGTGAGATTTGGTTTTGAATGAATCTGGATCTGAATCTGGCGGCTAGGCTAATGCTTACTTATTCTTGACTTTGACTTTGATTTTGACTATGCTTTGCACAGAAGGGAAAACAGAGAGGATAAGTAAAAGTCTGTTTTTCTCGGTATCCTCTCTATCTTGTCTGTAGTCTACAGTCTGTACAATGCACTGTGTACAGTATGGGATAAGTGATAACAAGTTGGAAATTATCTCGTTTCCTCCAGCCCATGGGCAAAACAGTTGACTAGACTAGAGACTGGAGACTTGAGACTGGAGAAAGAGATTCCGAACCAAAGGCTGAAGACTCTAGACTCTAGACTCAAGATGAAAAGATGGAGGACGGAAGAGACAAGAAATGGTAAAAGAGAATAGTGGAATCGAATTATGAATCATCCCTTCAGGCTTTTTAGTATCCAGTATCAAGTATCTCCAGTCCACAGTCCACAGTCTTCATTAGACAGGAGACATTAGACGTTAGAAATTAGAAATTAGACCATGTCAATAAATCAAGCTGGGCTCAAAAGTATAATCATGAGCCAAACCTCCACACAAAATAATAAGTAGTTCACTTTGAACCTTTGACATTATTACCAATGATTCAACCTCTTCACTCATCACCTTTGGTATTTTATTCTAATTCCCGAGGAGTTCAAGTAAAATACGTAAAGAATCAAGAATCAAAAATCAAAATCAAAATCAAATGAGCATACGAAATGTAAATAAGCCACGTAGTATTTTATGTAAAATGAATGAGATGTAAAATACATATTAAGCATATTACAAAATGATCTCAAGTCTCACGTTTTAAGTTTCAAGTTTCAAGTGTAAATGGTAAAATGAGCAAGTTGTTTGTTGTTTGATACTTTTATCTTTTATCCTTGTAGTCAGTAAACACATTTACATTCTTAATTTTACTGTAGAAAGTATAGGGGTGCAAAACGTGTGTGTAAAGCTGGAACAAAGTCAATCACCCGTGGTTTACAGTTCAGTTGAGAGTTGAGAGGAATTTATTATTCAAAGCGCCTATTCATTATTCAGTACTCAGTATTCTTTATATTCTATATTCTTTATTCTGCGTTGGTCGTTGGTCGTTGGTCGTTGGTATTTTGATTGCTTATTTCCTGCTCATTGTCATGGCAGTATTTTCTAGAGTCTAAACTCTAGAGTCTAGAGTACAGAGCTGATTATCCCTCACCACTCACCTTTACCCATAACCCATAAATACTTTGGCTTTTACCTTTTTTAGCCATTAGCCATTAGTCAAAACACCAGACACCAGGAAAAGTTAATTATTTTGCTAATCATCGCTCATTGTTTCAAGTCATAAACTGTAAATCAATGTGTGTTTTATATATTATTTCCGCGTGTACACTGTACACTGTACAGTTTCTAAGGGCAAGGGAAATACGGAAAGAAAGAAATGGCTACATAAAAATAACGGTCGACCGTCGACCGTGTACCTTTTTGAATGTTGAATGTTAAACTTGACAGTCTTCATTGAATATCTAACGTTCAACACTAAACGCTCAACATGGCGCAATTCAATCTCATGTAATATAAAATGTAATCTAGTCGCAGGGCAATTCATCAATTCATTGAATATACATTGACTCTTGACTCTTGATCAAGTCAACAAATTTTGTTGATTAACAATCACCATAACGCAAAAACCAAGTCATAGAATAATATTGATCATTGATTTATTATACATGATTCATTTATCGTATTTACGACATTTATCATGTGGGTTGTGATGAAATGAGGAAACCTTTGGTTTTTTTGTGGTGGGTTTATTTACTGTTTACTGGTCTAACATTAGTATTTGTATTTACCTGACTTTTTATTATTCAGATTGCGATATGTGACTAAAACGAATCATGTTTTCGTTTCAGAGAGGAAGTGAAAGTTGCGCGGAAGAGGAGAAAAAGTAAATGCAAATGTATTAGTACGTAGAATTTTCACATATTAAAGAAAATGGACGGAATTTTCCTATGCATATAGGTTGTACATTGTACAATGTGGATTGCGGATAGATGAGCTTGGAAAATAAAAATCTCCATTTCCATTTCCATTCAAAGTTCACAGAGCTTCACACACTTTATTATTGTTCGTATTTATTGTGTACAATTCAGATTAAAACAAAAAGATAGAGAGCGAAACATCGCAGAGAGAGAGAGAGAGAGAGAGAGAGAAGACAAAAGACTGTACTGTAATAGAATGTAATACCGCCTGTTTGTTTTGGTAATTTCAGAGTGTCAATAGTCAATAATCCTGCAATGAATGATTCCTGTCCTGATTTCTGGTCAGCCTTGAAATCTCGTTCTCATAGATAAAAGCATAAAATGGGAATCAGAATAAACTTTTATTGCAACCATTGCATCATTTCATGGTTGAGATTATATTGTACCAGGAACTAAAACGACAACCAGAAATCAATCAAATGTTTACAGTTTACAGTGTTTATCGTCAAAAGGTCAATGCTCAACGCTCTCAACTACTGATTACTGATATAAAGTTAAGTATTATAGTAAAAACTAAACTCCTTGGAGCTTTTTATATTTTTACACGAGGGTTTTTATTTTTAAATCCTGTTAATTGTTGATCTTCTCTCGTCTTCATCTTCCATGTTAAAGAAAAACAACTTAAATATTTACTCATGGGAAAAGGATTAGACTATACACAATACACAAACTTGTAGAAATCAAAGCTGGAAATAAAAAGAAAGAATTACTTGGGGCGTATTTCAATTTTAAACGACATGATATTCATGAAAATGAAAATGACAAGGAGGAATCTTCTTGATGGAGAATTAAACTAATGTAATGCAAAACATGTGGAGGAAGGAGAGAAAATTCAATATTCATACAATTTAAAATATATCATGTACAATGTAAAACGTATAATATACAAGAGGGAATAAGTAAATTGTGGCTGAATGCGGAATGCTGAATGAAGAATGCAGAGTTTTGGAAATAGAGAAAACCTTCTCAAGGAAAATAATTCATGGGTTTAAATTTAAAAGTTGCTGTGGTTTTGCTTGGAGTTGGAGTTGATCCGCCGAGTTGCTGTGATACGGTATGAGTTGTTAGAGTGCGGGTACGCAGTCTAGCTTTTAAATGCATACATAATATGCTGAAAAATCTTTGCAAGTCCGAAGGAGAAAGATTGTGAATGGGATGACGATGCTGGTACTGGTACTGCTACTGTTGAGTGATTCGAGTGTAAGATTCAGATTCAGATTCAGATTCTGATTCATATTATACAATTCACATGCACATAAAAATATTATGTAAGACTCTAAAAAGTAGATTGTAGACACAAGCTCCAAAATCCAATTCAAATCCGGAGGAGAACGAGGAGGAACAAACAAACAAACAAAGACTGAAGAAAACGTCCGGCCTCCAGACTGATGCTTCATTCTTCATGTTCATACTACTTTTAATACTAATCTACTTTCTATAAAATCCATATCCACTGACGTCTTGGCATGTGTCAGAATCTAGCTAATTGGTTATTATTTCGGCTAAAAGGAAAAGCTATAATCTTGGCTAAGAAAAACGCTATTATTTTGGCTAAGAAAAACGCTATTATTTTGGCTAAGAAAAAAGCTATTATTTTGGCTAAGAAAAAAGCTATTATTTTGGCTAAGAAAAAAGCTATTATTTTGGCTAAGAAAAAAGCTATTATTTTGGCTAAAAGAATAACCCATTATTTTGGCTAAGAAAAAAGCTATTATTTTGGCTTTTAAAAAAACTATTATTTTAGCTTTAAACAAAGCTATTATTTGGATTTTAAAAAGGCTATTATTTTGGCTAAGAAAAAAAGCTATTATTCCGGCTAAAATAATAAGCCGCGGTTTGACTACACAAAAAATTATGCTAAATGAAATGATTATTCTAAGCCTGTCATCTCGAGTCGTAGAATCTAAGAATTACTCCAATTTACTACCGGCATTTGACGGGATTTTTATTTGTATGATATAATACAGAATGTAGAATGCAGATAGTGAGTTAAATCATAATCATGATCATCGCATCTCTACATTCTACATTGTGCATACTTATTATACTGTAACAAAGGGTACAAAGTACACAAAGAACTCGTTTACGTATTACGTACTACATGTGTAAAAATTTTCATTCCTCTCCAACGGCACTGGAAATGGCACTGTCTTATCCATAACGTAGCTGCAATGTACAATGTACATGGTAAAACACATGTATCTTTTCTAGACGCTCTAGATTCTAGATTCTACATTTTAGATTGTGGATTGTGGATTTAGACTGTTGGTTGCAGTATCATGTCTGTGTATTGATAGTTGATAGTTGATGGTTGATATTTATGGAAAGAATGAGAAACTACTGAATACTCAACATTGAACATTGAACATTCAAGACTCTCTACTCTAGACTCAAGACACGTCGGCCGTGTTCGGATGCATAAACAAAAAACCCACAGTTTTACATTCAACACTCCAAACTCAACGCTCAACATGTTTGAATACTTCTCTTTCTCTTTCCATTTCTGTTTCTATTTCTGTTTCTGGTTCTGCTTCTCCTTTTTCTCCAATCGGATAAATATCCGAGATTCACAAGAAATTTCTCATAGGTGTTCAACTGTACAATGTACAATGTACAGTGTACAGAGTAAAAGGTGTGCAAAATGTACAATGTACAATTTATGCTTGAATTGAATATTGAATACTGTAGGTATACATGGGTGTATTCAATATCCATCTATTTACAATGTAAGCTTCACAGCTAAAATTTCCTTCATGATTCTCCAAAGTGTGGGGAAATATTTAAAGTAGTGTAGACTGTACATATTTTTACATGGGAAACAAGGAGGGAGCTGTTTCTCTGTCTCTGTTTCTGTCTCTTCAGGAAAAGAAAAAAGAAGAACAGGATTCAAGTTTCCGAGTGATAGAAAAAATATGGGATGAGATCACAAGAGGAGAGAGGAGAAGAAGCTCTCGATTCTCGATAGAGAAAATCTCTCCACTTTCAATGTTTGTATTTGTATTATATTATTTGTGTCTGTGCAGTGTACATTATATATGGAATACTAGACACTAGACACTAGACAAAATACAAAATACAAATCGTCTCATGTCTGATTCACACTTAACAGTTTGTCTTTCGCCTTTTCTACGGTTTACTACTCTAGTTTACACTCTTTTCTCTTTTCTACATTCTAGATTTGTTTTCACTCACCTTTTTTCTCTGGCTACACTACACAATATATATAAAACATACAAATTTGCCACTCGTCTACATCAATAATCTATATGCAGTTATTCGCGTGTTCCATATGCTTTTATATTATATATTATACAGTATGAAATATATGTACAGCTGAGCTGAGATGTGAGATCAGTTGTGAATTTAGTTTGGTTTTGGTTTTGGTTTTGGTTTGGTTTAGCTGTCGTCTTTCTTTCTTCTCGGCTTCGTCTTTTATTTTTTTGGATTGGATCCTCGATTCGAGATGCTCGAGATGCTCGAGCATCGAGATTCGTTGCATTGATTCTCTCTCCGTGTCTTTTATTCTTTCCATTGCTCCATTTTTTCCTTTGAATCTCCTTGATTTTCTTGTTTTCTCTTTCCAAGAATTTCTTTCTTTCTTTCTTTCTTTCTCTCCTTCCTTCCTTCCGCAATTTTTGTGCATAATACTTTGAATTTAATGCTTCTCATCTTTCTTTGTCATCGCCATCACCATCACCATCATCGTCATCGTCATTGCTACTGCTTTCCGTGTGCCTCGTCTGTGCGGGGATGCGGGTAAAAGTAAAAGTACAAATGCAAATATACAAATACACAAATACAAATACAAGCATATCGGAAATCGGAATCATCCCAACATAAGACATTTGTAATATCGATAATACCTTGTGTTTTGTATGATATTGTCTTTTACTCCGCCTGTTTGTGTAGCTGTGAGTAGGTGTACACAACAGAAAACGGGGGAATTTGTCTTTTATCTTTCATCTCTTCTATCCAAATCCCAGTGTATACCATGTCAATGCAATCGGATGCAAGGGAACGCAATACAGTGGCGGATGTCGGTTGGAGGTTGGAAATTTGAGGGAAACCGATAGAGGTAGAGATTTGGTTACAAATTCCTATACTTTTCATCCATTAAACTCAAGTTCCAAACCCCAAATTTTGGTAGGTACAGTTTTTACAAGTGTGCATAAAAATAAGGGGGAAATAGTTACACGGTGCACTAGTTTCTATTTTCTATCTAGAGTCTGGAATCTGGATGAATGCATGTACAATGTAAAATGTAAAAACTTGGGAATTTGGAATCATAATCCTTCCGCTGTGAACCTCCATGATCCATGATCCTGTGGTTGAGGCGTAAAAAAATAAAAATTAGCAATGAAATTGGCATAATATGAAACAAAATATGCTTATGGTACAAGAAAGAACCTTTTGGTACTTACACCAATATCTTTTTTTTATATATATATGCAATATGCAGCCAAGAAAGACTTAAAGGAACTCAACGAATATTCATTCAATTCTCAATTCAAAGTTCACAGTATTCAAAATTCAAAGTATTCAAAACTCTGTAGGTATTTGACAAATTGTGTATAGAGAATAGAGAATTTTGAAGTGAAATTGAACCCAATCAGAAATCAAAGGAGAAGAACTTGAATTCAGTTCTCAATTTCCATTGAGAAAAACGAGGAGCAAGGAAATTCGAATCCAAATCCAGCCTCGAATACAAAAAAAAAATAAAAAAAAGCACAAGTTGGAGGTCGATTGGAGTCATAAAGGTACAAAGTAAAAAGTAAAAGACAGAGAGAGAAAGGAGGAATAGCTTCCGCACTAAACTGTATCAAAAGAGATTCATCTGCTCTCTCGTTTTCTCTACTTTCTTCTTAGTCTTAGTCGTGTTTTGCTTCGGATTTCGTATTTCGTATTTTGCCACCTCCAAGGTTCTTTGGATTATTATTATTGTTGTCCTTGTTACCTCCTGTTGACCTTTGATACGGTTGATCTTTAGAATAAACACTCTTAAATATGAGCACAAGTACAAGTCCCAATACAAATACAAGTACAAAGTCAAGTACAAGTACACACACAAAATGTAGAACAACGTGGGCAGAAACCCGGTTGATTCAACTAAGCTTTCTCCTCGGTCTTTTGTTATAGATTATAGATATTATCCTTTTTATTCATGGGAGAAATCAGAGTTTTAGAGAAAACGAGTGGGAATTTTTGAAAAAAGTACTATATCCATTTTTGCTTGACACACATACACCTTATGTACACGTGTATTATGCATGCACTGACAATCTACATGAGGAAAAGATTGAATGAACCAAGAACGAAGGACGACGGAAATGCAAAGTACAGCATGGATGGACGTGGACGAGTGGACGACTGGAAGACCGGATGAATGAGTGAAGGAATGAATGGATAAATAGTAAATACAGATAGAAAAGTGTGGGGGAACGGATACCGTAGGTTTTTACTAAATACAGATAGAATGATAGATTTTTTGCCATTCACCATTCATCATAAATGCATTTACATTTTAGATTTTAAATGGTAGATCTGCAGTAGGCTGTGTACTGTGCACTGTGTAGCTGAACTGTGCATGTTTTATGAATAAAGGAAATGTTTCCTATTTAGACTCTTCCTCACAACTCACGATTCACAACGTAAAAATATCTGTATTCTTTTGTCATTTCCCTGTTCTTTCTTTCTTTCTTTTGTTGTAGACTTTACTATTTACTAGCATAACTGTGCAGCACTGACTGAGCATATCACGAATTTTGATTCCCAAAATACTTTTATGAACAAGAATAAATGAATGAATTTCCGCTGTGAGAAATTGAACCAATTTTTTCTACCTTTCTTCTTCTTCTTAAAGCTGTAAAATGTAAAATGTGAATTTAGGGCGTACGAAGTACGACACAAAATACAATGCAGTATACAGTTTACAGAAGATAAACACGCATGCTATATTTAATCAGACGTAGTAAATAGTAAATGGATAATAATATATTGTTTAAAAAGTCGGTAAAGTTCAAAAAAAAAAGCTTCGAATAATATGAACGAACATTGAGGAAAAGACAAAAGGCAGAATGCAGGAACAAGTGCAGAAATTTCAAAAAGTATAGCTTTTAAAACTGGATAATGGATGTGCCTGTTGTTTTTATTTATGTATATATTTTATATATTTTACTGTACATTGTACATATCGAATGTCTCATGTCTAATTTAAAACCCTGAGAATATATTTCTGTCTCTCTGTTTCTGTTCCTATTTTTTAAGGTATTTCTCTCCACTTTCTAATTTTCAACAGGGCTAAACAAACTTTGAGCCATGAGAAATTTTTCTGCATTTTCTACTTTCTACTTTCCTTTTTTCAAAGAATATCCCACTTGGTTTCCCACACACTGCATGTCATTGTCATTCCTTGAAAAAAAGGGAGAGGAAAAATCCAGGGCAGTGAAATAAGTTGAGTATACAGCACATACGACGTGCATATTGTAGGAGAAAGTTGGAGTCAGTGAAAGTCATTAATAATCTTGTAATTTCCCACTCATTCCCTTATCCTCTCTTTGACATTTCCCATTTGTGTGAAACTGTAAACTGTAAACCCAAACCCAAACCCAAGCCCAACTGTGCAAAACCAAAAAAGCTTTTTTCCTTCATTCCTCTCCTTTCTTTTTTCATACTATACTTTTGTCTGGTCTTCACCTAACCACTTGATTGAATCTAAAATGTATACTGTACATTGTACATATTACATATTCCACATAATTATGGTTTAGAAACATGTTCAAAACTTAGTCACATTTTTTACCGAATGTAAGTAAAATAACTTTCTCTTGTTCCACAGATACAAAAATAGAGGCAGAAGCAGAAACGGAATAATTTTAGTTTTCTTTCTTCTACATTGTGCAATTATGACGATGACAATCACGATTATAATGACAAGAAACAAGAAGAATACACCAAAAGAAAACGAAATAAAATGTACAAGTGTGTTTTGCATGTCACGTCATACATTTTATATTGTGTAGATAGTAGATATCCTGATACATGAGAAGGAGACACATTGAATAGGAACACATTATTATTGTAGTTATTGTCCTTCTCTCTTTTGCCTTTCCTTCGTATTTCTTTTATACACACTATTAATGTTACGCGTGTGTGGGGAAACAAAATAAAGCCCCTGAAATGGTCAATTTTACATTTTTTGCATATTCATGTACTTCAGGTCAATTAGTAACGACCTTGAAAATTTCAGAGCCTTGGGTTGACCGGAAGTATTTTTTAAAAAATAATCGAGTTTAAATTTAACATGTAATTATATGGAGAGCGGGAAATTTTAAAGTGGCATTTCAGGGGTTTAAACTTCCCTCATGCCGTACTACAAAAATATACATATAGTAAACGTTCTACACTAAAAAGACACATGTACTGTGCACAGTGCACAATCTAGGTTTTGCAGTAATTAAACGGAATAAAATGCAGACACAAAGGGATAGAAAAACAAGCTGTTTTAACGGGAAACTACAATGATTGCAAAAGAGTACAATGTAGACTGTACAATGTACAACATAATAATAAATGTGTGAGGTAATTTGAATGAGGAGCGCAAGAAAATGAAGAGAAGGAGCAAATTCTTATTCTTATATTTTATTTCGATACATATGTACTAAAGAAATTCTCAATTCTATAGTCTCAAATTTTCCCCGAGAGTCTCATTTTATAACTAATTTTCCTGTCCCAGCACAAAGCACAAAGAAAGATCCCAAAGAAAGTAGACACAGTTACACATTTCGCATAAAGAGACTTTGTAAGACGCATAATGTATAATGTGTAATGTCTACTCAATACATCCAAAATCAGAATAATTAATACATTTAGTTCAAGTTTCTTCATTCTGGGCATAAAATTTACAAAGCTGGGGGTTTGCAGACCACACAAACACAGAGGGAGAAAGGAACAGGAAATAAATATGCTAATTAAAGATGCATTAAAGAAAGGGACAAGACAAGTTAGTAAATATCCCATTCATTTATTAAGCTTTCTCATAGGACACAGGAGAAAGTTCATCGACTGTGAATCCCACAACCCACAAATTTTACAATTTACATTTAAATTTTCAAACACTCCTTGCTGATCAATTAATTGGAGTTGGAATTGGAACTGCAATTGGCAGGAAAATGGAGAAAACATTTCCGTTTGAATTGGTTTGAATACTTTATACTTTGTGCTTTGTACAAGTCAACTTTAAAGTTTTAACCGTTTTGATTTTGGAGGCATGGGAAATGTGAAATGTAAAACCCTGAAATTATTGATGTTGAACATTGTAAATATTACAAAAAGACAACCCTAGATACTCGACTTTCGACATGTAAATAAATTAAGTTGAGCAAAGGTAAAGGGATTCTTTTCGTATTAGCACACACTAATAATTTACAGGCAAGTCGAGATAGAGGTAGACACGCATGTCCCAAATATCTACAATCTACAAGCATAAACGTTCTACAAAACAACAGAAGAAATGGTCAATACATGACTACTGCTGAACATTGACATGTATTTTGTATTTCATCAGCTGATACTTTAATATTGATAATTTTTACCATTGACTAAGAAGTACAATAAAAAAGCAAAACAATAAACGGTGGCATACTTTTATTTTCCAGTATTACTTGCCAAAACATGCGTGCACTGTGTACTGTGTACTATATTTCCACGGTATCACATAGTGACAGTATCCTGTGTATTTACGTATTAAATTGATGAGCTGTATAATGTATAAGTACCTATACCTATTCTTTTAAATGTATATCCAGGGTAAACGATGCCTACCAGCTTGTCGCAGAACGTAAGTATTATTATGCCTATAATGTTCTGTTGGTGTGGGAAATGGACGCAAGACAAAGAAATAATAGAGGAACGTAAGGTCGTCCTTTTTTATCAGGGAGCAAAGTTCACTGTTTTTATCTCTCGCGTCCGTCTGTTCGTCTATCTATGTAAAATTAGCTATCTAGCGGTCAAATTTATAAATTGTTAGTGGCGCCACCTAGCGGTCAAATTTATAAATTGTTAGTGGCACCATCTAGCGGTCAAATTTATAAATTGTTAGTGGCGCCATCTAGCGGTCAAATTTATAAATTGTTAGTGGCGCCATCTAGCGGTCAAATTTATAAATTGTTAGTGGCGCCATCT
>JABASP010001407.1:0-29853 GCA_019776565.1 Sminthurinus signatus | reverse complement strand
GTCATATTTTGGTAAATTGGAGTATACATTATGTACTACATAAAACACACCCGTGTAGTGTAGTATAGTAATTCACTTAATGTTCATTTAGTTGTGTGCATCTAGATGGCTACGGAGCTCAATTAAATCCTCAGTTTATTACCCATGAGGTTAACCTTTAGTATGCATACACTTTGAGGTAGTTCAGGTTTCCGTTTAAAAAAAATTAATTAATCTCAATACAGTACATACAGATCATAGTGGAATACTTATATGTATCGCTGTTAAGGAAAACCCAAGAATCGTTGCTATTAGCAGCGAAATATACTACTCACGCTCTTATCCATATTTACTATATAATACTATAGTCGAATAGTATGATGTACATTCATAATGTTCTGCTTTATGCTGTAAAATCACCGTTAGGACTACTTGGACATGATACATAGCTATTTTTATGCCTTGTATTATTTTTTTATTTGAAGGCAAATCTGTGGCTGGTGGTTGGAGTCATCTTATAGATCTCTTTAAACATGGATTGGGCTTACAATACTACTACAGGGTTTGTTCTTCTATTCTATTTCCTATATGTAGTTATACTCTTCTTCCCTTTCTTATTTCTTACCTAAACTATGCACTATACGTGGTATTTGTGGTTTCTTTAAAAGCACTAATGGTACACTGTGTTAGACTAGATCACAGTAATAATAATTGCAATCGGGATAACTATAAACTATAAATAAAATGCAGTGATTGTGCTACATGCCCATAATTTTATTAAGGAAAACAAAATTCACAAGTTTACAAGTAGGCTCAAGAATCATCAACATAATATTCATTTTATTTTCGTTTACAAAACCCTAAATCACTGGTGATGGAAAATAAAATGAAAGGAAATGCAAAGTTACGAAAAAAGTGAAAAAAAAGAAAGTGACTTTTGTGCAGGGCATCCTATGCCTTTCCTGTGCTGAACGGATCAAGCATATGTTTATAGTTATTCATATGTGATTCAATGTTATTGCTATTACTTATTAATTGAGTTGTGTTTAAAAAATAAAATATTAGCTTTCTTGAATTATGAATTATGTATGCATGAAATTGGAAACTGCTTGCGCTTCTATTTTTATGTAAAAAAAGTACTAGTTAGTAATTAGTAAATTCTATTGCTATGGTTGTATCATTTTCCAATATCCGCAATGGAGGTGCATAATATGCATGTAATAAGTAAGTAATAAATGTCTTAACCATGAAAGGATTAAGGATGTAAAATGTAAATGGGACTCTCATTCCTGTTCATTCAAAATTTAAATGGTGTGTTTTACAACTAAAATCTAAACTTGTCCTTGTCAAGCAACTCAATAAAAACTAAAATCCATGTGCATGATTCTATAAATATTTGCTATGATAAAAATTATAAAGTACTAAAAGTAGTTGTGGTAGAACAGTAAAAGTTACCGAGGTGTATGGATGGATGACATCCATACATCTTTTCTATAATACATTGTATTATAGAAAAGTATAAATATCAACTTTCTATCACGATTAATAGTGAAATTATTTGTGTCTTTTGTAAAGGAGTAATTTTTCTTGTTTCTTCTGTAGTGTATAAAGTGCAGGAATGCAAATACATAGGTTGTAGGTTGTAAATGTAGTGTATCATGAAACAATAAAAGTTTTTCCTTTTGTACCATTCTTTTTGTACTTACATGTTATGTGAATTTATGTAAAGAGCGTCCTAGGCATAAAAAATTTAAATGTGCCCATTTTCATTTTCTGCGTGATTATATACTTGAGTACACAGAAATGATAGCCCTTTGGTTCGTGCTCCTACTTTCCACTCTCTTCATTCGGCAAATGGATATCTAAGTACACCTGTATTGTGAATAGTGAATACTGTACACAACACACGCTATCCACTGTCAAAATTCTTTTTGTACTAACTAAGTAGTAACCCGGCACTTACAGATGAGTTTTACTCTCACTTTTTCTCTATTTTCACTTGTATTACGGCCTGGCTTTTATTTTAACATCTCATGCGTTTTTTGAAGGCGTGCTTCCTTTCAGACTATGTCAATTCTATTTTCTATCAAATGGACAAACAACAAACTTCATTTGTTCTTTTTTTTATTAATACATTTTCTTGATTGCGCAATGTTCTACAGTATTCATTTTTTTATGGTTTGGAATTTAGAAAAGGTCATCTAGATTTTTATAGAAATTTATTTACAAGTGCAAGCATGTAAAAACTTCTCTGTAAAAAAGTAAAAAGGCAAAATTATACGCAATACATACTTTACTATAATATTTGATCGGATAGTGATCAAAGTTTCTCAGAATGAGCTACTCTTTTAGATTAGTCTAAAGTGTAAGATATTATGTTTATGTATATTTATTGTGTCTTTTTAAAATACGTAATACGTACAATAGTAAATATCTACCACTCGTATCGAAAGAAACTGAAATGAGCGTAAAACAAGACCTTTTTACTATTAATTTATTCGTCTATCGACTCTCATTTGTTGGCTGTTGGCTAAAGTTTCATCGTGTATACGTCCATGAAAACATTGCACCATTTTGGTCTTTGACCCTTGTTGTATAAAAGGAAGAGAAATCATTAAAAGGAATTGTTCCATCTTTTGTCATTCTTTTAGACTTTTTCTGAGATGGATTTCTATACTTTATCAACTTCATTTCTATTCGCACGAACAAAAGTTCCATATCCATAGTCCATAGTTTCCTGTCAACTGTACACTGTAAACTATGTAGTGGAAATAGAAACAGAAATATAGTAGAGAGAATAATGGTAATAATGATTTGATACGAATGCTTGTCATCGTCACTTGAGTGTAAAAACAGGGCATAATATTGTATTGTATGATACAATAATGTTCTAATATCTAATACACTGTGTAACAAATACATTGTGAATGGAGAGGAGGAAAAAGAGGGAAAGGAGAAAAATCCATCCATCCATCCATCCAAGAGGGAGTGAAACAAAATAACATGAATGAGAGAACATAACATAAATTGGCGAGTGCACACTTGGATGCATGAATAAAAAGGCCTATTACTATTTCTATTACCACTTGATAGAAAATAAATCTAATGTCTGTTATTTGCAAACCCCACGAAGTGGTATTGATTTCTTCAAAATAAACTTGTGTGTGTGCGTGTGTCTTTTGTCTGTATATATATAATATAATATTACGTATATGCATGTACGGATTATGCTGTTTTTCTTGGTATGTGTACAGTTACTTTTCAAATAGCTCATTGTTTTAATGTATACAACTGTCACTGTTGTTACGCCTTCTGATGTACATACTGATATTATTATGGAGATGTACTTATATGTATATAAGTATATAATATACACTTCAAGGTATTTTCTTTATAGTTTTCTCGTACCGCGTGTCCGCTGAATTTTCTTAAAATAGTTTATTTAAAAGCAATATGGTAAATGTCCAATGTCTAATGTCTAGTGTCCAACTGATGAAACTGTACAATTATTACTATTGCATCAGTAGTTAATCTCTACATAGTTACTAAATGCTAAATGGTACATAATTAAACAAGTATATAAAATTGACAGTTATTCTTATTTCTTAATACTTTTTGATTCCAATAAACTATGTAGGGTACTGTGCTAACGGGATATTTTCTGTCGAATATTTAAATTTTTACTGACAATTTGTAAACAATTTTTTTAAACCATGGCACGTGAGTTGAACAAATCCCTATATAAATTAATTCAAAGTCTACTTACATTTTTTTGATGAGGAAAACAGAAAATTCACTCAAAGAAAGAAATGAATAAACGTCTTTGTATGTGCACGAGTTCAATTGTATAGTTTTACTCCCACTCGATTAGCCCACGACAGGGAAGACAGAAGAAGGAAGACATTTGTTTGTGATACAGTTTTTTTGTGTATAATGCATAATATTACACGTAAACTTACATTTGATGGATATTATTTATTCTCAGATACCTATTACTATTACCATTATTATTATGATGAATGAGCACATCTCTACTTTCTTTCATTGGAGATAAATTTAGAGTTTAGAAGCAGCGGTGTGTTTTTTCATCGTCTGTTCGTCTGTTCGCATTTTGTATTATCTTATGAAAATCGCACATCTTCTTCCTTACACCTTTTACACAAAGCTACAGTTAATATGTTTTTTGTAAATTATTTCTAATTGTAAAAAACATGATGCGTGTCATGAAACGTGTAGAGCGAGAAAAAAAGACGAAGAAGAACAAAAACAACACACACAGCATGCTCAATGTACAATGTACATTTTACCTATAAAGCCGCTTGGAAGGAAAACTAGAGAAATATCATTAAAATTCACGTGTTCTTCCGTTGTTTTGGTTAAGCTCAGCTGACTTGCAAAACTTTATCAAAGATCAACTTTCATATTATGCACAGTGTACATTGTACATCGTACATGCTATAGGACATTGTCAATACATTATACATTATATGTTTATACGACGTACGGTATCAAGTGTGATAGCGTCGGAAAAAATTATGTATTGTTGATTGTTTCTTCAATATATACAATGTACAATGTAACTGTATTATGAAAATTTTGCTGCTGTGTCTAAATTGCAAATCACTAATGATTTTATTTGGGCTATTTGGACGTCTCATTCAATTTTTTTCCTCTCTTGTAAACTTTTCAAGTGTTTTTTTGCTGTACATTCTATTACTTGTTTTTTCCTTCTCATTATTTCACGAGTTCTGTTTTGTTATTGATTTTCTTCATTTTTGCAACTCTGCACTCTTGACGAATCAAGACTTCAGAATTCAGAAGACGTTGAATGTTGGATATTGAATGTTGAACTCACTCGGTTGACTAATTAATTTTCTCCAAGTAACTTTCTTATATAGTGAAAAAATTAGGAAATAAGGTTTTCCTTCAGGTTTCAGACTTTCTATGTATAGTTTTATGCATACTACTTCTATTGCCTTGGAGTGCTGTCTACTGATGTTTACACTATTATTACGATGGTTCTTATTAAGTACATTGCATATTATATTTGATGTACCATGTATAATAATAATAGTATGCTGCCTTGAGGTTTTTGCACTGAAATACTTAAATCCATGTAAAGTTCCTGTACAAGTACAAGCAGTAACCCTTTGAAGTTGGCTTTCTTAGCTACAGAGTCAAATTAATAGCTCCATAATATCTAAAAGTTTCCATGCTTCATCGTTTGCACTTTTCATATTCATTCATTAGTTGTAGTTTTATGCTCCGAATTTTCAAAAACTAATTGTAAGACCTTTGATCATTTTTATCAAAGCGTGTGTACAAAATATTAAAAAATGTGTTAAATTAAAAGTTAGAACGTCATTGCAATTTTTCTTATTTTTTCTGAGCTTTTTTATCTCTCTCCCTCTCTATTGTTTGAGCATTTCATTCAGTTTTTGCACTGTAACCTTTCCTCCTGTTTCAAACGTTTGTATTTTATATGAAATTTTAATACCATGTACATCAGGACAAGCTTCAAGTTTTAAGCCACACTCTACACTCTGCTATATTATAGCTGGCTGATGTTTGATGTCTGATTCTGATTTTCATACTTCAACTTTAGTACACCAGCGTGAAAAAACTGATACACATGCATACATACATACAATATGCAGTATACAAAGAAGTCAAATAAGCCTGAGAGTTATAAGTTTTGACTTTTGAGTCAAAAAGGCTTTGAAGCACAAAAACTAGAGTACTCAAACTTGAGTGATCAAAAGTGCGTGTCAATGTAATATCAATAATGTGGAACATACATAAGTAGACGCTTCTTCACACTTTACACGACTATTAAAACTTGATGCTTATATATTTTTATATAGGGTATTGGGTAAACCAAGAACAGAGGAGTACAAGAATAGTTTGAAGTTTGACGAGTGTAGTTGTTGTGAACTTGGAGAATAACTTTGTACTCTGTACAGAAGAGACAAAGTAACAAATTAATTAGCACATGTAAATAGGAACTAAAGGGTCAAAACTGCATCATAACAAGGAAAGTATTTTAAGTTAGTTATTCTCTTTTGCTTGAAAATCTGGAAGATGGAGAGAGAAAGAGAGAGAGAGAGAGAGAGAGAACTTTTACAGCAATTAAAATGAAACGCGAGTAAAAAAGAAAGAGCAATAATATAGATAATAATATAATGCACTTTAGATTTTGAGTATTATTATTAGTATAAGCTTTACTACTTTTTAATGTTTATTCTTTAGTATTTGCATTCATGTGACGATGAGTAATATGATAAAAGCTCAAATAGTAAAATGTGGTTGATTTCCATCGTACAGACTACAATCTACAGACTACAGACAAACAATGAGGAAAAACAAAAGGAGCTTATAGTTATACAAATGCTTACGTGCACATTTGTTTATGCCTGTATTCTGTATTCTTCTGTATCTATATACTATATATGCATTATAATTTATAATCCATACCTTTGGTTTTATGAAGCATCTTCAAATCTTGTAAATGTGGGAATGTTGTATATTTTTCGTGTTATGTATGACCCATATTATTATTATGATGATATGATTGTATTATAAACTGCAAATGATATCATTGTGCATCCAACATTCACAACATTCAACATTGATGCTAACTCGTTGGGTAGATTTGCGTTGAGGGATGGGAAAACTGTGTATAGTAATAATAATGTGTTATGTGCCCCTGGGTTATGTATTGTAGATTGTAGATTCACTCTTTCCTTTTTTTACTACTTACTACATGGAGTAGAAATGTAATAATAGTGATGATGATAATAATAATAATAATAATAAGAGTAGTAATAATTTTGTGGATATTCAGTATTCCGTATAGCAATTTCCCAGTCAAGTATATACATGTGTATGTAGTATTTAGTATGTAGAGAATATATATGTAAAACATACACATTTGAAACGGCTTGCAAATCCTTGCTTCGTTTGCTCTAAAGATATAATATAAAAGTACATGGTAAATAGTACATCCACATGAGAATTGAGAATTACAGTGTGTGTTACTATTATACTCGAGTGTATTATATTATATTGTATATTGTTTGGTGTACAACTGTAGATGGTAGATTGTAGACATGTGATGAAGAAAGGAAAGAATTGCTCTGGTGAACTGAAATGTTACCGAAAGTAGTTTAGTTTACGTACATCGTTTACAATCGCAACAAGATGACCACGCGACCACGAAATTTCTCTCCTCGCTTCAGTTTATTCACTGTGTGAACGAGTTGTGCTTTTTAACAAAACTTTGTGTTCTGTGTGCTGTGTGTCTGTGCTTAATGTGTACTATTTGATCTAGTTCTAATGGTTTTACTCAAATTTTCATTGTTAAAAGTAAACTTGTGCTTTAAAATTCACATATTATAGAGTTGAATTAATACACAGACTTTTTTTTATTGGAATTTCCTCAGAAAATCAAAAAGTTTGAAGATACACAAATACAAAGAAATCTAATGTTATTTTTATATCATTCATGATAATATTGGAATAAAAAATAATTTAATTTCACTATAGCAGACTATTTTGTACTAATTTTTTAATAAATTACATGTGCAGAGCACGAGAATATTGAGCGGACTATATTGATATTGATATTATTGTTCTTATAATGTGAAACAAGTTGAGTGTATTACATCAGTTTCATGTCTTGAGCTGGTTTTTCTCCATTTGGTAATTTCCTAACCTAATGACTAAATTGGATTAAAACCGAAAAATGCAACACGCCGACTTTTGTGCTCTGTGTCAGAACGAATTGCATGGTGTTCGTGAGTAGGAGTAGTGAGTGTAATGAAATTTAGTGCACTGTACGTTCCATGTCTGGATTTGGAGAAAATCGCAAAAAGACTCGTGGTTTTTTGTTTTCGTTTCTGATTATTATTGTTACTAGTTTATTTATTGTGATGCAATACAAAATTTAACTGGTCTGCTTTGTTTACTTATCTATTTGTGTCTGCACAATCACTCAAAAAATACAAAGATCAAATGAGGAACATATTAACTTAAAGTGTGAAGTGGAATTCGTTTTTGTGTTACTGACTTTTTCTAATTGAGATGAAAAGTGAATAGGTAGATTGTTTGCTAATACATGTAAATAAAATACAATTCTTGTTTCATCAGGATGAGTACTGGTGTTACTGAGGATAATTTGGTTGCCAGTGTTCCAGTGCCCCTTGCTCGGAAAATCAAGTTGGATCAGCAGGTATGTGAAAATTCAGAATATTATTATACCTACTTTGATAATTAATAATTAGTGTATTGAGTATTGAATATTATATTATGTTGAAATTATACTTTTTAAAAGATGCCGAGTATTAGTATTATTATTATTGATGATGATGATTAGTTTTTGTTTCATTCATCTTTCAAGGTGATTAAATCATCATTTTTTTCATGCTTCATTATTATTATTTATCACTTTTTTTTTCAAGGGAGATGGTCTTATTGATTTTGATTACAATTTATAATCATTTCATTAATGCTACACAATAATATATTATGACATAATCTTATAATTATGACAGCAGAATAAACTTGATAACTTTGAGATTTGAGATACAAATCTAAAGTTTATTTGCACAACGAAATTTACATAGATATCTTTCCTACAAAGTATTTTTAATGTATACATCTGAAATGTAAAAAAGTATCATATAGGGAGTGTTCCATGATAGGTATATTCATATCCATGTTACTTTTATTTTTTTGAGGGGATATCCGGTGGAGTGATATGGACTTTTTATTCTGCACGGTTGAATGCTGTCAGTTTGTTGGTTTGGGAGGGCAACGTTCAAATTTACATTTGCATCAATCTTATTTCAAAATTCATTCAAAAGCATTTGTTTTACCTTAGGCTGCTCTAGGTCATTTCGATACAACAAGTGATGACAAGCTATAGCTAAGCTAAGTGCTACACAGATACTGTGTATCATGTACCATGTAATAAACCACAGATTTGTATCTTCTGTCTGTTTTAATTTTTAATGGAATAAAAATACCAAACTTTTGGGATGCAGGAATTGCACAATTTGTTCCTGTAGATGGTTTAAAAGGAATTTTGAAAAGTTTTTTGTTGTTGCTGTTGTAGTTATTGTAAAGTTTGTAGAATCGCTGTTTCTGCCCATACCTAGTACATAGTAGTGAAAAAGCAATGTATACCTTTACATTAAAAGTCTTTTAATAATTGAGTAGATCTGAAAGGTTTTTGGTTAAAAGGACAAAGTATCTACAGAGTACACCCATTTTTGAATCAAATAAAAGTTACTAAAAGTCAGTAGTCAGTATTAGCTTTTTATTTCATGTGTATGTTGTATGTTGTGTGTACTTGTAAATAAGTACACAATTTTGTTTGATATTTTGTATTTTGTACAAATCAGACAAAACAAATTATAATGAATTCGAGTTTCAACGAATATAAAATGTTTCAAAATAAATTTGTACTAGTACATCCCTCCTTTAATTTGACTTTGACTGACTGGAGGGTCCGGAAGGCATCAAGTAATTCTATATGTTCTATGTATCATGATAATTTTATGGAGAAATTTAGAAACAGAAAACAGTATTAAAACCCTGGGAAAAGTGGATGCTATTTACTGTTTAAATACTTTTCCAGGTTCTGAATATTTTTTGGATTTTGCTCCTTAGCGTGGAAAAATTGTAGAGATTCGTGTAGAAATTTCATGTATGCCCAGTGCTTACAATCAGTATGTCGTTGTCCGTTGTTATTACATCGTTAGTGATTTCAGATCATTTCACTTTATATAGGTCTATTCCTACTTTGTACTATAGTATGGGTATCGAGAAAGTTATTTAATGGTGTTGTCTGAATTGTCTGGATTGCATGTATTGTGTATCGTGTGTAGTGACGGTCTTAATCCAGAATTCACAGTACTCAGCTTCAAACTATACAGCATAATTCATTATACATTACACACATCAAGAAGCTCAACAAGAAAAGAACTTTTTGGCATTGGCATTGCTTTGACCTACAAAAATATTGCGTGATATCGGGAGATGTCAGGAATGAAAGGGAAAAAGAGGAAAAGTATTTTAATAAGTAAAGCTTTCCAGCTTACACATTCTCCCGGTCTCTCCGCAGTAGTACAACATGTACTTTACTTACTTAGTATATATACAACATTACACAAAATAGACTTGACAAATTGGATAGTTCGTAGACGCATAACGACAACTGAATGAACAATGAATTTGTCCAGTCACTCTAGTCAACACACGTGGACCTTGTACAATGTACAATGTACACATGACACAAGCAGTCGTCTGATTTGTTCGCAGTACAGACATGGGCCAAAATAATTGCGGTCAACTGATATTAATCAAGGACGTCTTCTTCTCGAAAATTTATTAAATTTAATAGTAGTGGTCAATAATAATAATTATTACTATTTTTATTGTTAATTCAGACTTGAGACTACTTGACATTTGTCATTATTTCAGCATAACAAAAAAAAGACAAAAGATGCTCAGGTAAATTTTTCATCCTAACAACAAGTATAAAGCTGTACTCTGTGCAATTTGAACCGAAATAAAAGCCATAGAATATATGAAATATTTTAATGGAAACTTTCAAAAGAAGTAATGTTACATATTTGATACTTCCTCTCATAATTATGAGAGTGTAGACCTCAGAGTGTAGACAGTCGAGACAAAAACATGAAAGAAGTAAAAAGTTTAGAGTTTAGAATTTGGAGTTTAATATGAATTTACAGCCGATCAATAAAAAAGAATAACTTCCCTATTGCATTGATGAACGACTGTGATCGTAAAAAAGGATTATAAAGGAGTTATTACGGTTTTACTTTATATTTTTATTTTATAGATGAGAAAGTATAGAAAGAAAAGAGTTGTTGTGCATATACTGTATTATATGTTATATGTATTATGCAGCAGTGCACACAATTCAAAATACAATAGAATACAATAATTTAATACACCACTCATATTTGTATACTTGTGGTACTAGGATAATATCTACTCTCTCGTACAATAATAATTGCTACACTCGCACTCGTACATGCTCCATGCAGAATAAGTATAGGTATTGAGTATTGAGTGGGTAAAATACTCAAGTCCAAGAGTGAAGAGTGAAGAGTGAATGACGCCTTACAGTGGTCTTTACACGTACACCTACCTTTGGACTTGTGTTGTATGTTGGCTTTTGTCATACTTACCTTCTTTTACTTTCTGTTTCCTGATGTAAGATATGAGCTATGCGGTTATGCATTTCATATTACGACTACACTCTACGTTCTACACTGCTTATATTATGAGCTGTGTATTGTGTATTATATATTTATTCTTGCTTTTCTCAGCATTGAAAGTTGAATGGAAGAAAACTGTGCGGTACAGAAAATAGATTAATCAATATATTATTACAACAACGCTGTACACTGTAAAGTGTACATATTATGATTACATACCAGAATAAGAAGTAAAACTGAGTACAATTTCAATATTTAGACATCTCAGGACTTGATGCGTCGTATGTCGTATGCCGTGTGTCGTACGTGTACGTGAACGTCGTATGTAGTGAATAGCATGTAGTATCTAGTATTGTATAGTGTGTGGTTCCAGCCTTTTCCTTTATTCGCAGTTGCAATCTATTCTGTTCCTCTTTATCAAATGAGAAAGCAATTACTTTAAATGGGGTCGGTTGGTTACCCAATAATAGGTTTTCTAATAGATGAAGTAGAATTGCAATTGAACCTATTCAATGTTCAGCGTTCAGCGTTCAGCATTCAAGGTGGCGTCTTGTTCATCTCTTTCAGTTTTCCCCGTATGTCCACATGCAGAGTTTACAACCTACAACGTATACCGTATACAACATATATGTAAAGTGCAAGTTGACATTATGTGCTATATCATTTCATTGTGTTATAGCTTATGTTATATGTAATGTCCCTGGGGGACACAAAAAGTATGTGTATATATTACATATTGTACACAGTTTTCCACGTGCGTGTACATTTCTACATTTGATATCCCGCCCGTACATAGAAATAAGAAATACACACACAGAACAACAAACATGCAATAGGATTTCAATCATATTTTGTCATCTTCCTCTCCAGCCTATACTGATAGACCACAAGTATTATTGAGAATAGAGCATAACATTCGAAATTCAAATTCAAAAGCATGGTTTCCCTAGACGAAATGAGTAATGAGTATGAAAGGAATATGATACGAGCTACATTGTACATTGTGTTTGTTTATAATTTGTAATTTGCAACCTGTAATACTTTGTAGACTAAATAACAATAATAATAATAATACGATTGAAAATCATGAGTAAATAATACAAAATAAATGCTAAAAATACATTTGAATCCGAATTTACAGAAACAACTGATTGAGTCGCGTCAGAAGCAGAAGAGAAAACAGTCTGGAATGATGGTGATGTCGGATGCACGGGAAATGATTACAAGAAGTGGGAATAATAATACAACAAGTTCAGCTCGACGTCAATCTCGTCCAACCACTGCAGCCCTTTCTCCCACAACACCACAAAGTAATACTTCAGGTAAAAGTGACAATAAATAAGACACCTACAGAATTAACAATAGTTCTCATGTGCACATGTGTTTACATTGAACAATCTACAATCTACACACAATAGACCATAGACAGAAGTAGACAGTAGGAGATTGGAGATAGATAGATCGATGGATGGATATACCAGTAAATGAGACAGAAGAGAGCACTGAGCAAAATTGAAATTGATGAAGCAAACACAGTTTTTTTTGTCTCTTTTTAGCTATACAATGTACAGTGTACATTGTACATAGTAGATAGTAGATAGGTGGTAGAGTTTATGGTAACGGCAACTTGAAGATAAATTCTCATCCGCCTATATATATAGTATATAATATTGTATCTAGTATAATATAGTATATATAGTCTTCGTCCTTGGTGTTGCTTTTATTTGTTGTTGTTGTTGTTTTTGCTCTTGTTATTTTGTGCTACATGATCCGATACGACCCCCTTCTAAACAATCCAATCCATTCACTTTGTTTTTCCTGTACTTGTTACTCTTTATTTTACTCTAGCCACCCGAGCTTCTTTTCTACCTTTCTTTCTTCTTTCCTTCCTTCTGTTTGTCTGTCTTTGGTTACCGTCTTTATTTACTCCTTTCCTTTGTAATTTATACTTATATACACATGGGTACATGTACTTTCCTCTTGACGTCTTTATCGTTATCACTCGTTTGTTTGGTTTGTGGTGGCTAGGTTTTGCTGTAGCTGACATTGTGTTTACTTTTGTCAAACATAATCATAACTCTCTTCCGTTTGCTCATTATACACTGCTAATACGTAATACGTAATACAGAAAACAGAATATACAATATTTATATTTATATTTTTCCACAATGTGTAAATAGTAAATAGGAAACAGTTGGAATATCTATATAAAACTCAAATTTTTGTGTGCCTTTGTATAAAGTTTCTATCCCTCCAAAAAAACATACGTAAATGATAAAAGAGTACAGTGACACTCGAGATTGGAGATTGGAGACTAGAGACTCGAGACGGAGTAAAAATTGCTCCTGTGTAATTTTCTCATACAAAAAATCTCTTTGATCTTTTCCATTTTACATATTAAAATATTCAAACTACCTATGTGTTGTGTGTTACGTCTGTGTGGTGAACAGTGAACATTTATATACAGATATATCTTAGATCTTTTATTATGCAAACGAAACATAAACAATAGAAAATAGGAAATATCCATCCAAAAGAAAAAAAATAAACATTAGAATAATTCGGTGTATTTTTCGTATTTTTCTGATTTTGTATTTGCGTTTAAGACCTTTTTTACATTCTAAATTCTACACACTGCGAGTTTGTATTAGGTATTAGTTTTACTATACCTAGGTACACTTTTGCTTTGTTGTCGGATCTAGGATCTACCAACCAAGACAAAAGACAAAACCAAAGATAAACTTACCGTGGTCTTGGAAACGTAAAACATGATTGATTTAGAACCCACAATTCAAATCCAAAGTCTGAGACAGAAACCGTGTGTGTATATTGATGTTCAAATTTCCAATATTGGTCCTCACAGTGATAATAATAATAAAACTAATAATACTAATAATAATTGTTCTTCTACAGTGACGGTAAAACCCACGACTCCAAAATCTCCAACAAGTGACGATGTGACTTATCCTGAAGACTTGAAGCTTAACAGTGACACAAACAAACAGACTAGCTATCTTCCGGACTTGGAGGATGATCTGGAGGTTCTCGAGATCGAAGATACAAATAACGTACGACGGAAGTCACCTCCAATTGAAGAGAGAAATAATGGTAAAGTCAACATAATCTTTTTTATTCTTTCCTTTTTTCCTCGGCACGTTTCTACAGTTTCTACAGTTTCTATAGTTTCCATGTTTTCTCAACATTTTTTGTCTTTAGATTTTAGATTCTAGTTTCTTGTTTCTAGATTCCTCTTACTCTTCTCCTCGTGTTTACATAGATACAATTGATTCAACATTCATGACCTCCTTTTTATTCCCTTCGATCTCCGATGTGATCGTCTTTTCCCTTTTCCTCTTAGCCAATTCCTTTAGTACAAAGTACAAAGGACGAAGCTCAAAAAACGTCTGGATTGTTTATCTTAATCTCTCAATTTCAATCTCGCTATTTTTTCTAAATGTACATACACTTACAATAAGACTTCCATGGAAACAATAAGCCTGTTACCTATTACAAATTGCACTGGAGTTATTTTGTGTGTAGGCGAAATAAACTCTGAAATTCTACCTCCTAATCTGTTTTCAAAACTAGAGTCTCAAGTATACACAATACACAGTACCTAGTTGTAAGTAAAGTAAAGTAAAGTAGTAGCAAATACGTGGGACTCCAAGAAGAGATTTGTGATATGTACATTGAACATGTAGAAAAATGAAAGACAGAAGGAAAGAAAAATCGGAATCAGGATCAATTTCGAGAAATAAAAAGGTTAGACATTTGAACTCATCGTCTGGATAATCTGATTCGAGTGGAGATTTTTCAACATGAATGGTGAAGGAATAACAAATATCTATTGTCTAGTGTCTACTGTTCATTCATGCTTAGGTATCCGGGAATACAGTGTAAAAACCCACAAGATTCCAAATCCAAATCCGTATCCATATTCATGTGTATGTCGATCTCGATGTGTGAGGAAAAGTTATGAAAGATTCTTTCACGTCTGTTACTTGCTCTTTTTTGAAGTAGTGTTAGATACATACATATATGCAGGTACGCATGGCATACATTACCATATTTTGTATAATATACCATACATCATTTATCACACAGTAGACGGTAGAAGGTAGAAGGTAAAAGGAGTATGTATAGAGTACAAGTGGAGTGGTGCAATGTTTTAGAACGCATCAAGTTTTCTTTCCGTTCGCTTCAATCTTTTCCATAATATCTGAGAGAGATTGAGGATTGAGATGGAGGAAGGAAAGAACTAAGGCAGTGATACGGGGAAACGGGATGAATTTTTAACAAGGCAACTTATATGGTTGAGTACATCATCTCATGAAATTCCCATGACGGTGAAAATACGATTTTCTCCGAGATGTTTCTTGATGTTCCATGTTCCCTGTTCCATCCATGAGCATGAACATTGAACATTGAAGATTGAACAGCCCATCTTATTCTCCATTCTTGACTACACACAATACATTTTACAGTGTACATCGTAATGCACAGTGCATGGTCATAATATGTATTCATGGTATGGTATGGTATCGCGGAATCGTGGAATAACCGTAAAATGGAATATAATAGACACACGCACATGTTAAAGTTGAGTCAAATTTGACGTTAAAGCTATCAAGAAAGCCAAAGCCCACAAAAAAAAACCTATGAGAAAAAGAGAGAGAAAGATATGTATGTATTTAATGTGTACACAGTACAAGAGAAAATCCTGAGCTCTCACTTTCTCTTACTTTCCATCTACAATCTGCATGCTTCTTTTTACATATCTACAATGTATAACTGTGTCAGGTATTATGCACTATAGACTATGTACATTGTACATATATATAGTATGTATTATGTGTATCATATAATAATATATACTTGTGGCTCAGTAGGGCAGAAGAACCAAGATTTTTATGCATATAATATGAAAGCTCTTCTACTTTGTAGATTCTGCAAACCAGAATCATGCAGCCAATACCTACTCTGGTTTTCTCTGGGAACTGGTCCTTGCGTTCTCAGCTCTCAGTTCTTAGTTCTCGGCTTAGATAGTATTTATGTAGATACAAGAAAGATACTAGTAGATGAAAATATACATATTATGTACATAGGCCTTACACCGTATGCCAATGCCAATGCCAAGTTAAAGTACCTACAATCTACAGTCTACAGCCTACAGTCTACAAGTAAAGCTTTCCCTCAGCATTGAGGATTCAGGATTGAGCATTGAGCATGTGTTTGCTGTGCCTCTCTGAATATACATATAAAATGTGTAACAGACTAAGAGTGCTGTTATTATTATAAATATATACAGACAGACAGATACAGGCTCTCCCATTATGTACAGTGTACAGTACATGAATTGTATGCTTTATACAGTATACACGCGCAGAGGCAAAGTAGAACTGGTGCTCAATGCTCAAGTTGAGGACTGAGGAGTCTGAGCTGAGGCTGATGCTGATGCTGAGGCTGGAGTTGAGGAATAGGAAGAGAAAGGAGAGAAAGATTCGTGGTATAGACGTGAAGATTCATCTGACTACATTTCGATCCTCAGCCTCCAGTAGCTCATGCTAACCTTTGTAGGCAACTTGCCTATCTCCACACCACGTCAACTTCATTTCCCGATTCCAATTCCAATTCCACCCTGAGCTCAACTCAACTCAGTTCGACTAAACTCAACTCAACGCAACGCAACACAACACTCCGCTCGGAGATTGTACATTGTATAGTGAGTAGTGAGTAGTGGATAGTGAATAGTGGATAGGTTCTCGTCTTCTCCTCTTTTCCCATCCATTCCTCTCTCACTCTTGCTTTCTTTCCTTCTTTCTTTCCTCTCCAGAGACTAGATTCAATCATTTATACACATGCACACATAGTTGAATTTTAGTTTTGTACAAAGAAACACCTGTATATTTCCTGCTCAGGGTGGCAGGAAGAGCTTAAAGATTATAGTAAAATCTATCTTGTCTACAATATAGAATATAGAACATAGAATATAGAGTACATAATAGATAATACGCATAGAATACATGTATATACTAAGTACAAAATACAAAGTTACTCCAAAAACCAAATACCAAATGTAATGTAGGAAAATCTTTACTATCTATTTTCACTATTCATTACGTATTCCATCGTAACTCATCAGTCACGTCCTCATACTCTCACACTCAAATATTCATCGCTCTACGTACTTTTTATGTATGTACATATATGTACATGGATACATATCGTAGTTACTGACACTAGGTACTAGGTACTAGGCACTAGACATTAGACATTAGACATGTCAGTATTCTACTCTATATTTTTTACACAAGTGTTGAAAATTGTAAAGTTAGGGAATAAATAATAAATACAAATTCTAATACATAATAAGGTGTACATTATAATATACTGCATAGCAGATAATTTTTTAATAAAACGTGACAAAAGTTGTGTGTTTATTTATATAAATATTAAATATATTATATGGTTGAACCTCTTCCATTCATCATCATCCAGGTAATATAATACATAAAATAATATTAATATAGATATAAGAATAATGATTCTCAGTTCTCATTTTATGCATAATCTAAAATATAAAGTCAGCCTCTTTCTCATTTTACCCATTTCTGTATGTTTTTACTATTTCTCTTCATCGACCTAAATACATGATACTTTATACATGATCAAGCTTCAAACTCAAAGCTCAAAGATTCATACAGTCAACATTTTATACGTAGTATAAAGTATAAATAACCTCCTCCCGACTCGACACTCGGCACTCAACCCACGTGCATAAACATTTGGGTTTTAATTGTAATTTATTCCGACTCACAAATCAATCATTGTCAAGAATACTCCATTGTTTCTTTTACAATTTGTACAGTGCCAAATGCCAAGTATCAAGTATCAAATATCTGACCTAGCATAATTTTTTTTACGCACTTGTTTTGATTTGTTTCAAGAACGTTTTGAGGTTTGATTCAGTTCAGTAATCCAGACTTATTGTAGAATCTGTACATTACGTCTTACATCATAAATCATAAAATCATAAAATACAAACTCAGAAGAGGATTAAAAACAGCCTGTAAAGTATTTAAAATATCTCAAGTATTCTCAAAATCCTAGTGAAGTAAGTATTTACATTCTACAAATGTGCTTATGTAAAAAACTGGGTGAACAGCTTAAAGTTGTGTCAGGTTTAATTTTTATTTCATTGTCGGTACTTTTATTGAAAATAAAGAAATACGGGATACGGGATGGACAGACTTCTTGGTGATAGAACTGTATTGAGTCTTGAGTTTGTTTGTTCATTGTGATTCGTTGACATAGCTGTGACTGTGTTTGTGGACGGACACGGATAGTAAAGTGCATTTGTTGTACAGTAAGTGTGCACTTGTACATTCAGGGATATAGAACGAGAACGAGAATCAGCAGGTTGAATACTAAAGAACATTTTACACTTTACATTTTACACTGTCCACAAATTTTACTCGTAACTTCAACTCGTGTTTGTGACTTGGAACTTGAAGCTGTGACATGTCTAGGTCTATTACATGTGTACTGTGTTATGTGTAGATAACATGAGGTTTTAAGTGTGTCTTTTTAAGGATTGGTGTCATCGTTTATGTTTGCGTGTTTCCATCCTTTTTCCAGATCATTGAATTACAAAAGTATAATAAAGAAGTACAGAAGCCACGTACAGTTTTTCTTATTTTCCACCCGGAATGTCTCAAATCTCAATGTGGTTAGCCTACAGAATACAGAATTTAGAATATTGAAACACCACACACATGAGACGGAGATGAATTGAGATTAAAATAATTCAAGATTTTTCTAATTCCTTTTTCCTTGTTCTTCACCACTTTTTATTCATAAACTGTAGGCTGTGGATAAGGAGAGGAGTATCATGTTCGCTTGTGGTTTCTTTTGAATATGTGAATTGACAGTTGTGATGCATAATGAAGCCATCAGTCATCAAGCATCAAGCTATAAACAATCATTATGGTTATCATTCTTCTGAGCTAGATACTACACACGCTGATTGTGTATTGTGTGTGAGGAAATTATAGATTGTTCAATTTTTACTCTGTCGTTATTGACTATTTTTCTGCTCTAATCATTCAGGTGTCACCGTCTTCTTTAGTTCAGTTCAGTTCAGTTGGAAACACCACAGTTCACGCTCACATAATATTGTATGTTGTACGTACATGAATTTTCTTCTTTGATGACTTCTTTCCCAAAACATGATGAAAAATATTCCTCATGTCACTTAAAATCTAAATCTATTCTACCAAAGGCCTAAGGTATATACTATATACTATACATTATACATGTAGGTAGAGGAAACAAGTTTTTTTTAGTGGTTATTGTAATTTTCTACTTTATCTGACGTACAGATATACCTACGTGTGTTAAAATGTGTGTGTGTGTATGAATGTGTCGCGGTCGTGGATGGTGGTATTCGAATAGAGTAGAGAGAAAAGACTTAATGGCCTCACTTTTTCTACATTCTGGATCAATTTAGTTTTGTTGACAACCAGGCAGTTTGAGAGGCTTAAGCACGTTCTTTCACACAGAGATCTGGTTGGTCCTGTGTATGTATCTCAGAGAGAGTGACATGGGAAATGGAAAACAGGATTGAGACATAAGCTTGCTCTTACTAGTACAAAAAGTACATATAACATATAGGTATTATGGATGTAACAAGTAGTTTGACAGTAATAGAGTGTGTATGAACAGGGAACAGGGAACACGGACCAAGTCCATTTGTCATCTCATCACCTTCCTTTCTCCGGCCTGGCCCCTAGCTCTGTATTTTCCAACGAGTAATACATAATAGTACAGCACCGTGTAAGCTGTACCATGTCCAATGTACATTGTACATTGTACATGATGTAAAAAGATTATGATATGGACATGAATCCGCCTTCAAAATATGCCCCTCATACTTTTTCGTAATTCGTAATTCGTAATCGTAATATCAAAACATGAAAGGAAGTCCTATTCCATTTTACTTGTCCTAATCATAATCATAATCAAAATTGATTCCAACTTTGAGTGTAGGATTTCAATTTGTGTAAAATGTGATGGGATGTGATATGATGTGTGGGACACATCAAAAGTATTTGGTTCGTTTCATCTATCATTCGCTAAAATAGCCAGCAGCTCTTGTTATTTTGGACTACATTTTATTTTATTTTGTAAAATGTCGGAAGTCGGAAAGTACCTGCAGATTGTACACTGGACAACAATTGTAATTGGCTGCTAAAATAAAATGTGGCTGTCATCTTTGATATTCAACGTATTTAACATTTCGCTTGGAGGGCTGAGTGACGTTAGAAATTATACAAAGAAAAGATCCAAGTATCATACACCAAACATCATACGTTACATACGATATTATGCGATATTAAATATTATTGATCGTCCAAGTTATGGAGAAAAATGAAAGGGGAAAAACACAACTGTGCTACTTGTATGTGAGCATGTATAAATTTATATATATTTTTACACATTGCAAAAAAATACACCATGTGTACCTATACGAGTAGTGTACAACAGTATTCCAGTGCTGGATGATGTAATGAACTTTTAAAGTTTTCCAGACGTCGTACACTAGAGACTCGAGTTTATAGATACAACAAGTTGGATACTGGAGTGTTTAATCCTGTTTACGATTTATCATCGTCCGTATAACGGATACGGGCAGACAACTTTTTTCAAGACGTCAACTTTCACATATGACACACTCTATATTCTATTTTGTACATTTTACATTGTACATATTTTTTTTAAAAAAAAACTCGACAAAATGAAAGTAAAAAACTGTACTCTAAAGTCTAATGTACATTAGAATTTAGAATACAGGATGATATGTATAATGGTAGATGTGGAATGTAGGAGTTTAAGTTATGTGTGTTTGTGTTTGTGTGTTTGGGGGCGAGTCTTCCATTTTTTCCAAGAAATTATTACACAAGTCCCAAATTCATACAAATGTAGAGTATTCGTATGTAAGTGTAATTGTGTACATCTGCATGTTCCATGTACGATGTACAATGTACGATGTGTATGTGAACTCTTTCTCCTTTCTCCCACTTTCTCCATTTTCTTTCTTCCTTCTTTTGGCATGGACGGAAAATAGATGTAGATGTGGAGGGAACAAAGGCAACAGAGAGTGTACAGTGTACATTGTATGTATTCATGTATGCCCCAGATTCGTGGATTTCAAAGAAACTTTGATATTTTTTAACTTGTACAGGAAGGAACTTTTTTCTCTCCTGTGAATCATTTATAATCGTAGCTACATAATAAGATAAAAATGTAATACATAACACTTTATACTTTTTTCAACATTTAAAAAAAAGCATGTAGGAGAAAATTGTATAGTTCTACAATATTATTATATTATTATGTCTAATGTGTAATGTAATCCTACAACTCTGTGAAATATCTAACGCTTTTACAATTAAATAAAACTTAATATAGAGCATTTACTGCAGACTGCAGAGGAGTGAAGCTTTCACCAAGAAGAGGAATGAACTGGAGTAAAGAGAATTGACAATGAAGCCAATTTGATTTGATTGCCTGTTGAAATATTAGGACTAGAATTCCCAACTTTATTTATATTTAATTAGTTAAAATAACAGGGTTGATTAAATGGAAAATTTTATGAGGAAGCTCAAAACCACAATTGTGACTCTTTAATTGAACGGAATGAAATGGGAGTTGAGCGTTGAGCATTGAGAATGGAAAATCGAAACATTGCATAAGGTACACTTTACACCTGTAGCTCATTTTGAGATTGAGATTCCTTTTTTGGTTTGGTTTGGTAAACATTTAGGAGAAAAGCAGAGGATTGAATGACTGTGGAACAATAAATGTGCCAGTAAATGGTTCTAAATATTTAGAGTACTAAATTTGTGTGCCCGCCTCCCGTACACCGCAATTATTTCCTAGAGTTGAGTATTGAGCATTGAGAATTGAGCAACGAAGGAACACAAATTCTTTTATGGTTCTTTTGCAGGTTGTAGTAGGGAACGAGATGGTCAAATTATAAACATTAACCAACAAAAACCAAGATGTCTTGTGTTTTGTGATACAATATACAATATACAACATGTGTGTGCAAAATGTGACTCATTTTCCTTTTCTTTTTTCTTTCTTTTTATTTCTTCCAGCCAAAAAACCTGTATTGGACAGTAGAGGAATATCTACATCCGAATCTTTTGACTCCGCTCCAGTTGTGCCGACTCTCCTGGGAGGAAGGAACGCAGACTTGTCTGTTAACGGCATTCCACCAACGGAAAAAGTAAGAAAATACAACATCCAACAACATCTTTTCTATTAGCAGTAAACACTAAACAAATAATTCAGGGTACAGAAAAGGCACACTCTTTACTTTACTTATGCATATCATAGTTTTCCTATAAATACAGATACAATATACAACATACAATGAATATGAATGCATGTGGCATATGAACGTAGGTATATTATATATACAATGTAGATATAATAAAGCATAAAAGTTATGACTATTATCTCATGCTGTAAAGGGAGTTTGGAGTTGGGACATTTCCTAGAGTAAACACCACTTAATTTAATTTTACTTGATGATAATATGTAGAAAATGCAGAAAGGAGAAAATGAGAACTATTAACTCTTTACTCTTAGTCGTACTTGTATTTATAGTCACCGTTATTGTAACAGTTAGCTTGTACCTTTTATCTTGTATCTTGTATGTACATTATAAATTATGTTTTCTATTCTCCTTCCGTGAAAACCGAAGCACCGAAGAGCGGGTAATGATGTAAAGGAAAGGAGAGGAGAAATAGAAATTTACACAAGAGCGAGAGAGAGAGAGAGAAAGTACTCATAAAGTTGGTTTTGGCTTTGGTTTTGGTTTTGACATGAATTGTATGGAGGAGCAAACGTTGAAATACATAATATGCACGAGAACTCAGGTTGAGTCTATGTATACTGTGTACTGTGTAGTTTGTAGTTTCCTCTCGTTTGCTCACATATTACGATAAGTTCAAAATGTGAAACTTTCTCTGTCTTTGTACTTTGTATTCACTACTCACAGTCAGTATTCAAAGGGTACACGAGATATGATAGATGTCTAGAGGAGTAGGAAGGAAAAAGGAGAAAGGTTGTTTCGCGAGACTGGAGATGTGATGTAAATTTCTGCATAAAGCTCGGTTAATTCCCCAAGACATGATTTATATAGATTTAATGACTGAGCCTTCTGCCTCTGTCCTCTGTTCTCTGTACAAACAAAGTTGAAAATCTTGTACTTGGAAAACTGAAAACGAAGTAAACGTGCGCAGTGTGTGCACAATATTTCCCCTTTACTCTATCTATAATTCTATAAATCTATTCATATTTCCTATATATTATTGATGGGAAGCGGACAAATTATGAATATGAAAAATGGGTGAGTGCACATCTAAAGTCCAAAGATTGTCTGCTGTTTGTTCGGTTTTTGGTTGTCATTCAGTGAAAAATTGATTGTTGGAGCATCATGTGGAAATTAAAAGTTCAAGCGTGGGCTGGTCAAGGATCAAGGATCAACACATCTATTAATTAAATTAGTAAATGAAAGTGGATGGGAAAATGTTATTGGGAATTCTAATCAAAATTAAAAGGTTGATTCAATATTTCGTGGGTATAGTAAACAAAGTTCGGAATATAAAAAGTTTAAAATTCTTAGAAGAAAGAAAAAAATAACACGGCATTCGTAATACATAATATGTAGTCGGTTCTACGCATGCATTGAAAGATGAAAGGTGTTCAGATACTATTAAATTTCATATGAATAATATGATTATTGGACCGGGAAATGGAAACGGCCTATTGAAAAATCAAAAACAAAATTAATTTGTTGGTTTTCATGTGACCTTTTCCTATCATTTCAGAGAAAATTGACATTGTACGATATATTTATATATTTTAATACTCAGATTCAGATTCAGATTCCTCGTGTCGTCTTTTATTATCCCCATTTTGATACGTAAAGCATGTACAATGTACATTGTACAATGTACAACGAGTTAAATTTCAGCTCCATTCAGTTTCAGTTAATTCAATTTCATTTGAAATGAGGAAACGAGAAGAATTTCCCCTGTGCATCAAGTAAAAGTACAATACATGTACAGATACATTCACTAGGAAAGGAGTAATCTGAATGTCTGACTGTAAGTGGAAAGAGAACCAGAGAAAGATATCACATGTTTGGCATTTGGAAATGATGGAATTTTCTACAAGCAAAGGATTTACAGCATTATCCTGAAATCAAATCCAAAATCCAACTGCCAAAGAACTCATTTTCCTGTTCATTTCGTTTCGTTTCAAATAGAAAATAGAAATAACATGCAAAGGCTTTACTTTAAAAATCTTGTGTGTAAGGAAGTACATTTTACATATCGTGCATCTGTATTCGACATTCAACCGCCTTGACGGAACTCTTGAGGTTTTTCCGTCTAAAATTTATATTTTTAAAAAAATTATAGTGTGCCATTTTCCTGACATTATGAATTTTGAGTATTACACATAAAAGCAAAAGGATGATTATTGATTGTTAAGTATTACAATTCAGGAGCATAGTGAAAAATAAACTATCATAATATTATGACAAATAAATATCAAATTTCATGTAATAGTATGATAAATAATAAAATGGAGTCTGACTAAAGTGTGTTTTTCTTTTGTTTTCAACAGTTGGATGAGGAAGGTGGTGGGCCGAAATTCAGTGTAAATTTAAGTGAAGTCATGGAAAATATTGAACAGTTTGTACTGCAACCTGCTGCTCAAGGATTCCTTGTTAAATGCCGTATAACGAGGGATCGGAAGGGTATGGACAGGGGCTTATATCCCACATACTACATGCATTTGGAAAGAGAGGATGGTCGAAAGGTAAATAATAAATAATAAATTAAAGTTTCTGTATTATTATGTACAATATTTGGCATTTTTGGTTTCTCTTTAAAATTTCTCATGATTATTATTCAGAGTTTATAGTTTGTAGGTTTGCAGTTCGTAGTAGATAAAATGATCTGTTTACTATTCAAAATTTGAGTATCTACAATCTACAAGTACTTAGTACCCAGGAAAATGCTTTCTCCATTACATGTCTAAAATCTAGTCTAGTCTATGTGTCTAGTACCTAGTATCTAGAATCTATAGTATCTAGAGTGATGAATTTCTCTTGTAAATTTTCTATTTTCTCTATCTAGCTTTCACTCAACATTTGCTTTCTCCTCCTCTGCAATATCATTTGTAGACACTGTTGAATAGCTGCCTCAGTGATTTTGTATTTTGTACATCAAAAGGTTTACTCAGTCCTTTCAATTTGCTTATGGCTTGTGGCGTTTCATTTTCTCTTTTATGTCCCATGTTGGATTCACTTGTAGCTTCTACCTCTCACAACCAACGTATTATTTGTAATGTGTATGTACGCAGTACAAAAACACACCTGCTATGCCCCTACTCTACATTGTACTTGATACCTGGTACATGATAAATAATACATGGGATAGCTAGCACAACTTCCTATTCCTATTACTCGTTCAATAGGAAAAAGTATTGACATTCTTCCCACTTGTTTTTCTTTTGGTGAGAGCTTTTTATTGCTTTTCACTTCCTCTTATTGATTTTTTGAAAGTTGAATAGAGATCTGATTCAATCATTTGCACCCAAAGTTCTATTTCTACTGCTCATCATGATTCAAGACTCATGAATCATGACGTTTATACTTATTACTTTTGGTTTTTGGTTTACTGATAAAAGTTTCTTTTATTTATTTTCCACAGTTTCAATGTAGTTCTTTAGAAAGCTTTATTGGAGCTATACTAAAACTTTTTGGTGTCATAAGAGATCAGATAGGATATTATTAATTTATAAGAATGTGTAAAAAGTAAAAAAAAATGTACAAATAAGAAATACCAATGGGCAACCAGTGAATGCAATTTTCTGCTAAAGTGAATTTGATGTAATGACTAATGAGTTTTTTTATTTATTGACCATTTTGAATAGGTTTTCCTTTTGGCTGGACGTAAAAGAAAAAAGAGTGCGACATCCAATTATTTGATCTCGACGGACGCCACCGATCTTTCTAGAGGTCATTTTTCTACACCGTTACTTTTTAGCAGTACTCCGCAACGAATCGAACGTTTTCGAAGCTTTCGAATCGAACGGAAATTTGATTCGATTCGTGAGGAGTACTGTTTTTTACTTTTAGTACAGTATATATATTTTTACCCTTCTTTGTAATGATGAATGATTTTTATTTATTTATTGTGTTTTTGCAGGTGGTGACTCTTACATTGGAAAGGTACGATCCAACCTCATCGGCACACAATTTACAGTTTTTGATAACGGAGACACCCCAAAAAGAGGGGGTGGAGGACCAATGGTTGACAAAGGAGCATTAAGAGAAGAACTCGCTGCAGTCATTTATGTAAGTGAAAAGTGAAGCCAGAAGCAATTCTGAATTCTGAAATCCTGAAAATTCAAAATGGTTTCTAGAATACTGAATACCGAAAATAACAATAATGTACAGAAGGAAAATGTAAAACGTAAATAAGTACAAAGTATACAAAGAGTCCTCTCGTTTTACTTTTCTATGTCAATAGAATTCTCAGGTTTGTAGTTTGTAGATAGTTGACACTTATTTGTATTCATTTCCATTTTGTATTCTAAATTCGACATTCTAAATTTGAAGCAAGGTGATTTCAGGGAAGGACACAGTAAAAGTAGTAGTACAGCGTACGGTAGTTTTATGTGTACTTTGGTACAAGTAGAAAGTAGGCATAAATTAATAATTAACAAATACCTAGAAGAATGTAAACTTCTTTCTATACTTTCTAAAAAAAGGGTGGAAGAAAGGTTTCCACCTTCCACCAAAGTATTATCATTCTGACGTCGTGTAGCCACTGTACCATTAAATATTCTATTTAAAGTATCACGTACCTGTAATTTAAAGTGAAGTTGAGCTGCCATGATTTTATACTCAAAATAGACTCACAAATAATGCTAGATGACAGTTGACAGCTAGTTTGTATTTTGTATCCATATCCAAACAGAGAAGTTGTAAATATTTTAGATGGATAGCCCCCAAATTTTTTTAAACATACAAGTGACGAATAATTGATTGATTGATATTTCGAGTTTTGAGACATGAAAATATTATGTGCATGATACAAAATACTTTAACGCCGAGTTAGTAAACAGTAAACAGTAACTAGGGCTTTCAAATTACTTCTTCATGGTTTCTCCATCTAAACACAAGACAAAAGATACTAAGAAACTTGTGTATTATACATTAAAGTTTATGGATGAAAATTCAGGATTCAGTTGTTCTACACAAGTACTAAAGTTTGTTTCTCTCTCTCTACATTTGTTTGTTTGTTTCTCTTTTATTAGGAAACAAATGTCCTTGGTTTTAAGGGGCCACGTAAGATGAATGTGATTGTTCCTGGAATGTTAAATGAGACAAAGAGAAAGGAATTCCGCCCGGAAAGTGAAAATGACGGCATCATAGGTGAGTGTAGACTACAGATTATGTGTATTTAAGAGTCTTCATTCATTCATTCTTCCTTCCTCCTTCCCCCATGAAAATCCAGTTACTTCAAGTTTATCTCAGCTCACAGTCCTTTCTCTTCAATGAATGGATTCTAGAAATTGGATTTGCCATGAAAAATTATGAGCTGGAAACAGAAATAGAAAAAAAATGTTACTTCTATGTTTTACTGTTATTGTACTTTCTTGTGTAAGCTTTGTCACGCCAATTAAAGTTTATGTCCAATATGAGCACGTTGTACGGCAAATGTCAAATTACACGCATCCACGAAACAAACCTTTAAATTTAAAAACTACGTAGGGAAAATGTGCTCTAGAATTTAAACAAGGACTGTTTGTACTTTATCCATTACAAGAGAAAAAAAACACTAAAATTTCCTTATTCACTTTTATCATCCTATAGAATTTTTCCCTTTTCCTTTTTTTTGCACAGTGAAAGTAGTTGTTGAGGAGGATGGAGAATTGAAGAACCTATGCACACCTGAATATTTTTTATGAATTTATATTTGTGCCATTTGTAAAATTTATACTCTAAAAAAATAAATAAATGAATATTTCAGAGAGATGGAAAAATCGGAAAATGGATGGTTTTGTCGAGCTCAAAAATAAAACTCCAGTGTAAGTTTTTTTTTTATTCTAGTACAATAGTACACTGTTTCACAAAATATATTTGACCATCAAAAACAGAAATCACTGAAAGTTTTTTTTTTACTTTATCTACAGGTGGAATGAAGAAAGTCAATCTTATGTACTGAACTTTCACGGGAGAGTGACGCAGGCATCTGTTAAAAATTTTCAAGTTATTCATGAGTCCGATGGTAAGTTTTTTTCCAATATTTTCTAGTTTGTCTACATTTTTACTATAACGGATATAATATTAAAATTAAAATGAATTCACGCAATTTTGATACCAATCAATGTTTCTTCAAAATTCTTGCAGAAGACTATGTCGTTCTTCAGTTCGGCAGGGTAGCGGAGGATGTGTTTACTCTAGATTACAGATATCCGTTGTGTGCTCTTCAAGGTAAACATAAAACATGTGTACATATATTTATAAACTGTTTCTAAGTATCAATTTTTACAATACAAATAATCATTATTTCTTTGAAAGGTAATATTAACAGTTTTTCTCCTTTTTGTTCTCTCCAGCTTTTAGTATTGCCCTAACGTCATTTGATAACAAATTAGCATGCGAATAACACACTGGTTTGTGACTAAACAAGAATTTATATTTGTAAATTAGCATGCGAATACCACACTGGTTTGTGTCTAAACAAGAATTTATATTTGTCAAGAGTATATAAAATATTATATTGAAAATTAAATGATAAAGATACTGTGGATTCTACTCTCTTCCTTGGACCATTAAACCTTAAAAATATCTATATTGTGGATGTGGATGTACGCGAAAATGAAGCTAAAATGATCACCAGTCTTTTTTAGTATGATATAAAACGATAAATGATGGAGGTTACTTTTATGGTAGTGAACTGTGTAATTCAGCTTCAGAATCTTGAGGAATCTTTTTTAAACTGAAATTTGAAATTTTTTTAAACGGAGGTTTCTCTCCATAAGATCAAAAACTAGTTGGTTAAAAACATTTGTTTTTTTGCAATTAATATAAATTCGTCAAGTAAAACTAACTTTATGTAGAACATATAAAAATGATTGGTGGTCATATATAAATGCCAGGGGTCAAAATTCACGTACATCCTCCTTCTTTATTATAAGTATATATATATAACGCTAAAAACTATTGTAAAATTATATACTATGACTATATATGATATATATATTATGGTATCTAGGCCTATTTCATTTTTCTACATAAAGACAAGTGATACATGATAAAAAATGTATCCTGTCCAAGAATGAAATACATATTATCGTGTAATTAATAAGTAATATGCATGTATATTATGCAAACGTTTGTACTGTTCATTGTTCAAATGTAAAAATGAACAACTGTGAAAAAAAAATCCTAGATAATCTCTATATGAATGCAAGTATAATCATAATAATATGTAATATTATTAAGTATATTATAATTAATCATCTATCA
>JABASP010001406.1:0-29874 GCA_019776565.1 Sminthurinus signatus | reverse complement strand
TGTTGATGATGCTGATGCTGTTACATCTACATCAACAGCTTCTGTTCTAGATAATGCACCTGAAAATAAATTCAGAATTGTTTTCAGAGGGGAAAAAAATAAATATTAGCATATTTTTATAGAAAAAAGGGGGAAAGGAAACCATTTAAGACACACCATGTATAGAAAAAGCAATTCAGAAATAAGACCAAGTTATTTGAGTTTTGTAGTTATTTATGTATAAATTGTTGATTACATACTTTGTGGTTATAATCAATTTATTAGTACATAATATTATGTACCTGAAAATGCATGTTGACCCAAATTTAAATGAGAAATTCTTTCATTGGCAAATCTTGCAAAGGCAAATGATGGAGTAGTGCCAGAGTTCACAAGACGACTTGGTAGCTGAACATTTAAAGATGGACAAGATGAAGGGCATGATGGAGGCCATAAAGAGGAAAATGATGGATATCTTTATAATAATAGCCACCCAAGAAAACAAATGTATATATAGATTAGAGATTAGTATCAATTATTATTATTTTATAATGGCATTTGACCACCACATTTACAAAACTTTAAAAATAATTCAGAGTGCATACTATAATGTATTATAATGTCTAACCCAGACTTATTCCATTTAAAAATGAAGAATGCGAGAGCAGAAGAAAATAAAAGAACAAGAAGTATAATGAGAGAAATGACAGCACCACTCATTTCACTTGATGAAAGTTCGCTGTCTACATCAGAATCTAAGTGTTCCCATGATTTGCTCAACGCTGTATTCGAAACTTGAGAATCTAAAGTACAAAAAAAAAACAGAATCAATATACATATTGATTGGTAGTTTAAAAGTTTCATTGCTATTATATATATATATACATTATGCCTGCATAATATGCACATAATATATTAGATTATTAGAAAAACGTAAGATGAGGTTATTATTTTGTTTGTTAGGATTTTTTCAAAAATTCACCTGTACGGAGGTACTTTTGTATACTTTGTACGGATTTGAATAATGTGGCTGTATGAGAATTTGGTATAACAATAACATGAGCTTGATTTGGTCGATATCGTGTTACATGATAGTGAATTTGGTTTTCTTGTCCTCCTGTTCCTTGAAAGTCTTTCAATACTTCGATGAGTTTACTCGTGAGCTTACTCATAGAAAATCCAGCTTTGTAAGTGAATCGTAGATGGTAACCTGAGTATAGAACAAAGCGTCATATTCATAATATTTAATAATGTATTATATACATAAATGCAAATTGTACACAACCAGTTAGAGGATTATTGGTTTTCAAAAAATTTGAATAAAATTTAACGTACATACGTATACGTAGTTATGTAATATAATAGACTTGTTATAATATAATATATAATATGAATGCATTTTCTCAAAAACGATGTTGTTTTTTTTATGTACCGCATATAGGACAGCAAAAACCATGGGGCGTGATAGGATTTGGACAAACATCCTCAGTGGGCTGCCCACATTCAACAAATGAGCAAATCTGTTTCATATCAGTGTCAAAATATCTAATTTCATGTTATACACACTAAATGGGGGATTTTGGTTCACTAAAGTTACTTCTCATAAGGGATAAAAAGTGAAGTCACGTAAGTCATTTAAATAATATATATTTTTATTTTAGATAGTAGGTACATACTACTTGTAAAGTTATTGTAGTGTATACTATACATATGTATGTACATCAAATGAATGAATGACTTACACGTCGTTTAGTAGAATCCTTATAGTTATTACAAATACATGTATTACTCTCAAGATTTTCATCACAAGCTCCATCATCGACGATTTTGAATTGAGTTTCAGGTCGTTTTTTAAATTGAAGTTCAATCAAATCTGAACTCATAAAAAGTCCTATATCTGCATACTTTAAAGTCTACAAACAAATTTTTTTATACCAACTAATAATAATTATTGCTGTATATAAATAAAACATCCAAAAGTTAAAAGTTGTACTAAGCACAAATGACATAAATAAATACTATGAATAATGAATTACATACTAGGTTTACATGTGTATATTATATGTAAATGAATTTGTAGTGCTCACAGTATTCCCGAGGTAAAAGTTCCGCATGAAAACGTCAGAGGAAATAAGAACAGAAAAAGAGGAATTTCCAGGAAATTTCACAGAGTTGTATGCACAAGGAACGCGTTCCACATGTCCCATTGCCTCATTATTTGGATCAAAACTATCATGCCAGTTTTTTGGATCAAACCAGTCTGATGGCTCATTCCTTCGAAATTTCACCTCTGGTATACACAAAAAGTCAAGTATAAAAACATTTAATATTAAATGTAAAACTGGTCAGAAGTTTATCTAAAAACTGACATTTTACAGTAGTAGTAATAATTATTGTTTGTTTTTTTGTTATGTAGAAATATAAATGACTGACGACTGACACAAAAATTCTGACCTCTGATACTACAAGATGAAGTGGAGACGGATTCATTCGTTGAAGTGTCAGTGAAAGTAAGCGGCCGGGATGTTGATGGAAAAAGTAAGTAGCCATTATTCGGCAAAAGTATTTGTTTAGCTTTGATGGAACTTGGAAGAGAAATAACTGATGTTGGCATCCAAGGATTAAACGAATAAATAGTCTGTCCACACTTTTCAATATTTCCGTCCCAATTTTCAATATTTCCAAAATTCATATTTCTTCCCCAAATTTTGAGTCCTACTTTTTTGTCCAATTGCCCTCCTACTAGAACTATGGTCCATGTTGTCAGCACTGATAAATATATGTATACATCATATATTAAATGTGATATTGATATATTTTATACTTTTTGACATGTATATTTGTCAAATTTATAACATTTATAAAACAGTTTAAAATGTAACAAAGCTGGAAAATACGGAGTACATGATGAAGAATAATAAAAGTCAAGTACAAAGATTTTGCAAAAAAATAAAAGGTTGTATATGTGTAATATGTACCTATGTAAGAAATTAATCCAAGACGAAGAAAACACAAAGACGAGTCTTTACTTTTAACTGAATACACGATCATGATACTTTCACAAGTTAGTAAGAGATTTTACACTTATTTACAATTATTTTGATAAAAATGAACAAAAATTTCTGTGCTTTTTCATATTTTAATGTTTGGAAGGAAAAGTAAGTAGCAGAGAGATGCTGAATGAATGATTTTGGACTGTATTTTTCCGTTTACTGTATTATGCATGTACCTACAATGTACGGTCTGGATGCATGAAATCCTGGTTTTGTATCAAGTTACAAAATATGGTATAGAACTGTTATAAACTTAGTACATGTAGCATACATATTATGTAGATTGATTTCATAATATGTATTTGTGCAGCAATAGTTACTAACTTACTATTTTACTAAAACTATACTTACAAAAGAATTACGTCAATCGTATGAACACAGCAGAGCGAAAGTCAGGAGTAAGGTTGTGAGATGTATATAATATATGTAATGTGCAGCCTATGAGAAAAAGTACAAAACAAAGTATTTGAAGTAGTTGTACTAAATACTTTCATATTTTTTCACTCTTTTGACTTTAGATTATCAAACTAAAAATGTAACTAAATGCACATCTATAGGTAATAGGTATGCACATTTTGTAAAATTATAATTGGTAGACAAAAGACAAACAGAATTGCTTTGGTTTTGAATTTTATGCAAGCATGTTGGTACTTTTATTGATCAGTTAGTAGCCCTTACACCAAAGTAGGCTGACAGTATAACAATAAAATTGTGAACTTTTTAGCTATCAATTATTGGCTTCGCCGTATTAAATGATTAATCAGGACAAAATAAATATGAACGTAATATCAAAATTAATAAATAATATAAATACTATACATTATACATGTACCGTTATACTGAAAGTTCAAATGTCAACTGTCAATAGTACAATAAATAAGTTTAAAAATATCATCGTATTTTGTTTACAAACCAGTTAAAAGTATATGTATTTTATAAACTTTATAAGGACAGTCCAGCCGGAGGTAAACCATATGTTGGAAGTTTATTCAACTTTTCACAATATTCATACTTGTCGCAGTTTTCCCCTCTATCCTTTCTCCTACCATTTTTTCCTGCTTCAAGAACCATTGCATGTTTGTCACCATTTTTTTGATCTGCAAACATTTTCCCATTTACTTTATTCTTGAGTGGATGTAATAGGTTTCCCACAGCCGATGTAATAAGATTTCCAATCGAGCTGCCTTGTTCTCCAAGTTCCGCTACTAGTATTTTATTGGCAGTACAAATAGGTTTATGTACACAATAATATGGGATGAGCTGATCTTTTGCGTGTGCAACTGATGTCAACATTGGAAGAACTAGTGTTGTAATTCTAAGACTGGTTGAATCTGGGTCCATGAGATTTAGACTATCGGTGTTGGATTTTTCCATATCAGTACCACTTCTTTTTCTTCTTCCACCCTTTGGAGCTACTGTCGTTGTCATTTGACGAAGGACATTCTGAAAACAAAAATTCCATAAAAATACATTTTATGAATCAAGATGGTTGATATTTTAACATTTCAACTCAAATCTCAAATCATGTATCTACTTTCTAGGGACAAATCATATACATTATACGTTATACGTAGACTATTTTACTTGATTTTACAGGTACAAAACAAATGTATGATTTTGATCCTTTTTCTATCTCTTATCTTGCTATTTAAGAGGAACGTCTATGTAAAACTACTTGATGGTACAAAAGATACGACTACTAATAATTATTATTATTTAACTCTAAATGAAGAAACAAAAAAAAACTGAAATTGATGTTGGTGATAGAAATTTTATAAATAACCTGAAGGTAACTGGCTAAGCCTAGAACACCGAATAATCCGAGTGCTGAATTACAGCCCACGCCCGACTCCTTCCTTTTAATTATAAAAATAATAAATGTGCTTGAATTTTACATATCGGTGGAAAAGAATAATAACCTGAATTAAGCTGAGGATTGCCAAAAATCCTAACAACCCCACGGCCGAATAATTAACACGCTCATCCATCATGTAATGCCCTTTCCTGTATTTTTTTATTATGTAAAAGTGTAATTTTTGTAATTGACATATAAAATAGTATATTATGACATTAATAGTAAATATACACTCACGAATAACTAGAACTAGAACTTCCCCAACCTCCAGAAGAAGCTGCAGCATTTTCACCATATTCTGGACCTGGAATGTTTCAAAAATGTTTTTGAACACTGGAGAAAATCACTGAAATTTTCAGTGATTTCTTAGTGCATCTATGTAAATCTAAAATCTAGTATAAATATCTAAAACTTTATAACTAAAAAGATAATACCCACTTGCATATCCATAACTTGAGCTTGAACCTAATCCGAGTAGGCTCGTTGGAGACAAAGATGATCCGAGTCCAATGTGTCTTCCAGGTCGAGAATGTCCAAAAAATGGAGGAGATGGAGCGGGAGAATGAACAACTACTGGATGTAAAATTTGATGATGGTAGTGAGTCTGTTTCTCCGGTTTATGATGTGGTATTCTTAGATTATTACTGGATAAGGAAGAAGAGGATAAACCAGAGGACTCATGATCTAAATTCCCTCCACTAGACAATATTCTAGAACTGTCACTCATTGTCATTTCTTCTCTAGAGTGACCACTTGCCCCAACTTGGTTATTTTTTAGGCATGAAATTGACAGTAACAAAAATACTGTAGACTTTTGGATGAAGGAAATAAGATATTTCTTACAACTAATTTCACGACTATAATATGTCATGTTAAGCCCTTAAATGGATTCACTAATTAAATATAATTGATTTTATAAAACGGATGCAGAAAATTTTGAATTTATAAAACAAAGATAATGTAATGTAAAAAAATATATGAAAAAAGGATGAAAAATAGGAAATAAGACCCAATGCTAAATTGATACGATACGTTCTGCTCAAAGTTTTGAATGAAACTACTAAAATTTTCTCTCCTCTGTCTACTGTCTACAGTTTTCCTTTGGTTTGGTCTCGCTTTTGTAACTCTTTTTCACTCATGGTTTTGTCAATGTCAAGTTGTCCCTTGTCTACTTCTCCTTATAAAAAAAACAAACCTGAGACAGATGTTTTTTTTTGTACTGTGTAGTGTGTCACATCCCGAAATAATGTCCGTGACATTATGATTATACATTATACATATATACAGTTCCCTGTTCCCTATCCATGTTTCCCACATATAGTATGTCTAGGAACAAGTCCCATTATACATTATACATATATGTATAATGTATACGTATGTAATATTATTGCCTACTTGTAACTTGTAAGAAACTGTGATTCTACACAGATCAAAGTTAATTTTATTCAAAAGGAGTAATAATATTATTTGTAATCAACACAACACATAACATGTACATATTACACTGTTTTTATTGCTCAATAGAAATGATGAGTAGTATTTTACATTTTACAGCACAAAATCCCAGAGTACTCTGGGAAATTGGAACAAAAAGAGGATGTGAATGGTACAATGGTACAGGACCATGAAAATGTTGACAGCTTGTGTTTAAGAGACGCTTGTTGCTTCTTTTACATGGATTTTACCCATCTATTATTATTATTATTATTATTACCACTATTTACTATTTACCATTAAAATACTTAGCAAGTCAACTGAGTGCAGTCAATCTGACATGAAGAGCATCTTCCTATTGTTCCACAAACCTCAAACCAAAACGAGATACAAGATACAAGATATTATATTATAGCGCTTACTTATTTGTTATTTGTATTTGGGTAGGTAGGCAATTATATACTTAAAATAACGTATCGGTATACATAATAAATACACACTGAAAATTTTGAATAATTCGTAATTCGTATTTCCTATACTATATATTGTGGAGATTTTTGTTATCACGCAATCTATGTTAAATATTTACTATATATTTAAAAAGTACACTGTTGAGTGTTGAAAGCGTATACAACTTTAACGGTCGAAAGTTTGTGAGTACAAAAAACTAACAACTATAACTTATAAAAGTAGTAAGTAGCAGTAAAACTTTGAGGGAATCACAAGAAGATCCGCCTCTTTTTTATGTTTATATTGTGGACATTTTTATCTAAACGTAGTTTTCATGCTAAATGTTAGTTTGTGTGTCTTTTGGTTTGATTCAAGATTAATGAAATAGTAGAATATACCTAAATGATTTAGTTCAAAATAAGTATAATAATATATATAATATATAATCTGAGGCTTTAGTATAATATATTTTTTATTTCACAACCTTTTCCCACTTCCGATGCGCTTTGAATGTACACTCTGTGTCACATTTCACATGAGAAATAATTCGGATTTTATTTTGACTCTATAATATATGTCTATATAACATATATAATTAGGTATATACGAACTCTTTGAAACTGTATTAAATCTTAAATCAAACGAATCTAATAAACTTAATCATGAACGATTGAATTCGGAACAGCAATTATTACAGTAATAACAAATACCTAAGACTAACTATTAACTCTTGGAATTCGTTGTCTGTTTATTGTTTATTGTTAATGAATGTATAAGCAAATAAGTACAGAAACTCAACTTGCAAGATTTCAATTTACCATTCTAAAATTTTTAGATTATTTGTATTTATTTACAATACACAATACACACGACGCATGACACACTTGAACTAGAATTATTATTACAATTTACAATTCTTCCTTAATATTTTCTTGTGTAACATTAGCAGAAGTAGCAGGATTTGTAGGGCTATCCATATTTTCAGTCTCATCCAAATTGATTGGCATTTTATCGGGGCTGTCATCAGTGTCAGAACTTTCTGTCAGTCTTCCTTTCTCTATTTCATCCATAATCATTTTTCTAGTGTTGCGTGCAATTTGACTTTCTAAATGCCCTTCACCATACGTTTTTATATTTAGGGCAAGAATTTCATCCATCAACTTTAGAGACTCGTCAAAATTTCCTTGACGGTAAAAGGCCTCTGATTGAACTTTAAATTCATCGATTAGACTTTTCACGGAGGCTTCAGGAATCACTTTATCATCAGTTGTCGCTTCTACAGGGAAATGTTGGGTACATACAAGAAAACTATTGAAAGTTTTTACAAAAAGACGCATATACGCATGAAATCGAAATTTGCACTTGAAAAAAAATACAACTTTTTAACATTTAATGTCTTCTTACCTGCTTTAATCCAGCTTATAATAACCAAGAATATGAATATTCTCTTCATTTTTCCAGTGTTTGAAATGAGGTTAACCTGGAGTTTACACCCAAATCGTTAATGATTGTTTAAACTTTTATAATGGAAATGTTTTTCAATAAAATTAGGTTTTGTAGTTTGTGATACAAATGGGATACCTTAATATATTGTTATGAATTGCCAATACCGGACGATCCGAAACTTTGCAACTTGCTTATATCTTCTCCATGTGTTGATTGTTGATTTAAAACGTACACTAAACAATGGCTTACGCACTAATTATTATAATATTATATGATTACCTTGTGTACTTTATTTTGTTCTGAAGTATTTTTAAATTTTCCCGTTTATTCAGAAAGTTATTCGTACAGAAAAAAACAGTTGAACCATGAAAAGATTGAGTTAAATCCTTTTTTGGTCAATAATGTGTGGGCAGTTTATTGCTCATTGTACGTACTATGTATACACAATACATACATACATAAATGTAGTCTCATCTTTCTCACTATGACTTGAGACTTGAGACCCTCATACTACATACTACATATTATAAGCTTGTGTTGAATCTGGTCCAGAATTTCTATCTCATCTTACCATAAACGAATGCTAATAATCTCCTTTCCTCTCCGTTTCCACTATGTAAAGCCTCAGGACATCTTTCCTCCGACACAAGTAGAGGTATGTTGTATGTTGTATGGGATATTTGAAGGCGACTTTTACACACGGTAAACGACATCAAAGTATATCCAATATTACATTATACATTATACTAGACTGCAGACTACAGGACTTCCAAAGTTCAACAGTAATAATTATTTTTTGTACTCTATGTACTTATGTGCAGTATGTGTAGTATATATATGCACTATGCACTTACCATTTACCATGTACAAGATTCTCATGCCACGTAACACGTAACTTGTAACTTGTATTACACATATATATATATACATATACATATTACGACATCGTTGTCGTATTAAAATAAAAAATCGATTCCATCTTCTTCAAAACTTTACTTTGTTTAACTTGGACTACAACAAAATGATGGGAGTTCAACGTTTACTTATCAAAGGTTAAACTCATAGATGGTTCTACATACCTTTGTAAATTTCAACGCTCGTCAAATCTCAAAAAGTCAACGTAGCTTTCTGCCCCAACCACGACTATTTGTAAATATTACACTTTTTGCACATCACACATCGCACATGACCAACAAAATCTGTGTAAGGTTAGTATTGTATGAAAAGGATGATGTGCTATTTACGGCTATTTACTATTTACTGCATGTACTATGTACCTGTTCAAACTCAATGCAATGAAAGAAACTAAAACCTTAAATTTTCAACTTTCATTATTTGACAGGATGTACAATGTACGACATGATATTTAAAATGGAATTGAAAGTCGGGAAATGTCTTGTGAGTTGTGAGTACAAGGAATAAGAAAGGAGTTTATTGAGTTGCAGAAAGTTTCTGGGTATGTTTCCAATCATCTTTTTATCCTATTTCCTATTTCTTATTATAAAAGAATATACAATTGGTGCATCATAGTACATAGTACATAGTACACATGCTTTTTGTACTCGTAAAATAAAAAATATACACCAAAATCCTCTATTTATCTTCGATGGTGCAAAAATTTGTGCAAAAGTGTGCATGTGACTCAGACATAATATGAAAATAGTTATATTGTACCACCAGCACCATATCACGTTTTGTTTTATGTACCGTAAATTCTTTTCCGTTGACTATTGACTCATGACTCACAACTCATAGCTGAATTCCAGCAAGTGAGGAACTGACTCATAAAACAGCAAAACATAATTCTCGACGGATATTGGATAAAAGATTTTCTTAAGCTTTTATTGGGCTTTACAAATCTTTCTTTGGAGTTCGGAGTCTCCATTGTATTGAAGCCAAACTGTGACCATTTTTGTAATTAAATTCAAAACTAAAAGCTAAAAACGCTGTTGAGAATCAGCACCAACTTTACGTACAAACCTTTTGTCCTACTTCTTGTTAGGTGATCAGTGATAATGTAGGAAACTTTTTGAATTTTTCATCTCTTCTAATTTGAAGAGAGCTGTTTTGAATTTTGAAATTTTTAATTCCTTGCAGTGTTTTCAGGCTATCAAAACCAAAGGTACATTTGAATTCTGAGTATTGCGTATGAAAAAAGTATCAATCCTACATATGATTCTTTAATGCAATTTTCCATTCATTGTAAATCGTAAGCAGTAAGCATTGATAATTAGCAGAATTGATAAAACGTTTATTAATTCAGACCCTCTTCAAGAAAAGTCGCTATGTACGGATAATATGTCAGAACTCAGAACATTGGGATCGATTAAATGAATGAGTAAGATAAGGCACACGCAAGTTTCACGGTAGAAGCAGACTTAGGAATTACAAACCATGTATTACGCATAACGCGTGAAGAAAGTATGACAGACTACGGACGAGAAACGAGAATGATCCACTCTCTATTCGCTACCTATATTTACCAATAAATTGAAGTACCTAGTACCTATACCCTATACACACGACACGCATAGTTTCAGAATGTGGAATTTTCTCTATATTTTATTCGTTCGACTTGAGATACATAACGTATTACGTACATGTTATCCATAATAATAATTAATAATGTTCCATGAATTTTACACAACACACAAACTTCTGCATACTTTGCATACCGCATACCATATGTACATTTTACAATTGCCTATATGTGTACATTGTACCTTGTACCTTGTACATGCCTTACATGGCTATCTTCTAAACAACAAGCTAGTATTAGGGAACCGGAGTTCTGAAACAGAAGAATCAAATAACGAGTGCATAATTAATAATGAGGTTGGACAAACTAAGAGAACTATGTTGTATACACACATAAATGTGTGTGGACATATGGAACGCGTCGTATTTTTTGTGCTTACTTACAACTTGTAACTTGTGTGTATACTGTATACTTGAATGAAAGACGTTGGTTTGGTATTTGGTACACATATAATGTTGAACGCAAAGAAGAACACATTACTAAAGTACACATTTAAACACACATATATATGTTTGGTCTAGCAAAGTAAGTTTTGAATATTTTAGATTCGATTAATGCCCTACCAAAACAACCAAATACCAAATCCACTATGAAAAGTACAGTAATTATGCATGTGTGTAATGTGTAATGTATACTTTACGGTTTAGGGTTTAGGGTATATGTTTGTTATGTGGGAGACGCATTTTATTCATCTTCTGGTAAATGGTAAATGGTAACTATCAGTGGAAAAACTAAAAAGACCTTGTGTGGAATCAAGGATCGATTTTATTAAAAGTACATTCATTTTGTATTAAAAACAGATATAAAGTATCAAGTAATGTATATATAATATTATAATCCGCATGTTTATTTGAACTCAAAATGTACAATGTAGAATGTACATATTCTGTTAAACTATGTAGGGTAAAAAAATATGATAATAATAATAAAAATGAATATCATCATCATCTGTATTGCGGTAAAGTCTAAAGTTATTGCCATAATTCCATTCAGCCCACAGTCCACAGATGTAATAATATAATATAAAAATATAAATAGGAATTTTCAAGTAGCTAACTGTATCTAGTGTGTACATTTTACATTATACACATGTATGGTGTGTACTGTTTAGTATTTATATAAATTTTATGCATTGTACAAAAAACACTATCATCATTCTGTGATGACGTCGAATGTCAAATGTATAAACTATACATTATACATAGAATCAATTCGCAATTGCGAATTTGCAGTACACCATTCAAAGTTTAACTTGCAAGTTTTTTATTACTGCAGAAGATTTCAAAAAGAGTTCATAGTTCATACTTCATACATACTTGTATGTATTTTCTTTAGTTTACAGTCATATTTATTTTATATATTTTATTTTGGGCACTGTGCATGTACGAGTACGAGTACGATACACATGCATTAATGTATCATTGTTCAATACGACCATGATAATTTCACTAGTATACTAGTTCGTAGTACTTACGTACCACGTACACTCATATTTTGACGCTATACATTATACATACAATATACAGGACATCCTGCGGTGACTATCAACTATCAACTGCAGCATAACACATACAGAATAGTATAGTATATTGTATATTGTAGGAGTAGTGCAAAAACCTAAAAGAAAGAAAGTAGTATAAGAACCATGATTTTTAAACTGCGTACTTTGAAGCTTCAAAATTCAAAATCCAAATTAGTTACTCAGTTTTGTACATTTTGCAGATTATAGACTGTCAAAATGTCTTTATATGGAAAATGGAAATCAATGCTCAAGTGATAGATTTGTACATCCTTCTGTTCATCATGACATCATCCATAAAACATAAACCACAGTACACAGTACCAAAATCATCATATAAAATGTAAAATGGCTCGACGGGTGCAATATTTCATATTAATGTTAAAACTAACTATAACTAGAATTCGCCTATGTTAAATACAAACGAGAGACTTAACTATGTGTTAATATGAATGAAATAACTTGCATTGCACAAAAAGTACAAATGTAGTTTGTAGTTTGTATGAATGTGAATCAGATAGAAATCTTATCATAGGTGTGGGACGAAAAAGACGGATCAATCTGTTACCGTTTCATGATTTGCTCAACACAATGAAAGCTCAACATGAGACATTAGATAGACATGACACACGATGCAAAAATTAAAAGAACACAAACATTTTACAAAGACATGGATTTTTTTTCTTTTTACAAATGACATGCATCACTGTTTGCTCGTCACAGGTAAAAGTGAAAGAGGAAAATATGAAATGATAAACATGAAAACGACCTTGCCATGATGCGCGCTACAAGCTACAAGCTGAGTGCTGAGTGCACGTTGGACTTGCTAGCATCCGCAATATGAAAAGGGAAAATTAAAAAGTTACTTTAGTATTTACAGAAAAACTTTTCATCTGGATGTTCTAACGAATGTACGTAAACTGTTGACATGTGTACTGTGTACTGTGTACCTATACGTATTTTATAAACATACATTGTGTACTTTATGCACACATTTTCATATAAAGACATTCGAAGTAGTTGCAAGTTGCAACGGGTGCAATAAAATCACTAATACACTGTTTAATGACTCTTGACTACATCACGTTCACATTTTCAATTACTATTAACCATGTGTCCTACTGTCTACTAATTGAATTCCAATTTTAGATAGATTCTTTTCTTCTGTTTTAGTTGGCATCTGCGGAAGTTTGAGATGCTCGAGTCTCAAAACAATTCAAAAGTTGTTTTTTTCGGAAACATTTTGTACATAATCTATCAGTGTACAGTGTACACACTGCAGATTGCAGATATTATGAATTATGAACAATGGACTACTACTTAATTTTAATATTGTTCAAACTTTCCCTTTGCTGACCTAGACTCTCTACTTCTGAGGATCTTTAGTCTTTAGTCCCAAAAGAATGTCTGACTCGAATTAAAACAAAAAAAACGTACTTACAATTAGTTAAAAAGGTAGAAGTTATAGCTAGTACACAAGGCCAAAACCTTGGAACCGACCCCCACCCAGAACAGAGTCATAGTTATACTGCAGTAGAAAATGTAGGATTTTACTGCGGCAGTAAAAATGTATATTTGAGCATGATTACCTGATTGCTCCATACCCCATACTCCATACTCTATAAGTATGACATCACACTGTCAGAATGTTTGTTATCACACATGATTAGCTGAATTCATTGTTTGCGATTTGAGATTCATTTCGAGTTGGAATTGGAAGTGATGAGATTACTATTTTATGAATTACGATATGATTTTAAGTAGGGACTTCCATATTACGAGTTGTGGTGTGCGTGTATGGGGACAAAATTATGCATAATACACACGTCTACAAATAAAAGTATACTTGTAATTTGTAATTGGTATGATACTGATCCCTTTGGTCCGTCAATGCTATACCAGGTACATCGACAGATAAAAAGTGTAGGCAGTCGAATTCTACATGTTCACTATTCATTGTACACTGTACACTCTAATGACAATTCAAATAAAAATCATAATTTCGTTTCATGAACTCGGTAAATATATTTAAGTTATCTTGTTACATGAAAATCCAGATCGAGGTACTTAGTGCTCAAGGTGTATTCACAATTCATAAAGCATCAGTAGTTTTTTTAATTTGAGCTGGATGTACTAAACATTATACCATACATGCATGTGTAACAACTAACAACTATTCAGTAAATTTTTAAGTGTTCATGGAATTTCTTATCAATACCTTTGAAGCTTTTCAAAAGCGACAGTTGATAAAAATCCAAAATGCAAGTCTCTGGTAAAAGTAAAAGACTGTATACTTATGAATCAGGAACCCACAATTTATCAGAAATCAAAGGTAATAAACATGACTGGGCAAATACTGTACATTGTACATGTGTAAAAAACCCATATTATTGTATGAATTATTTTTCAAAGAAAAAGCTTCTATTAAATTCGCACCATAGACCATAGACCATAAAAAACAATGAAGATGAAAAAATGTCCATAATTTTCCGTAACCTTTTTACAAAAAAGCACTGTTATACACTTACGACTCGGAATCCAAAGTCTTCTGTACAACAAATACAGTACGAAATGGCCTTCTCAAAATGTGAAAAATATACATACTTTCAAAAATATAGTGTTTATTTGTGCTGGATTTCCACATTTAGAGCTGTAATGAACTTTATAATTCATAATTCATAATGTGACGTACATAATATTGAACATTCAAAACGCCCTGACCACTAGTAATCCTAATACCTATATATTATGTACGTTTTTCATAACTCATAACACACTTGCAAATACATATTATACCTACATTATTTACTGTTCCAAGTTCCAAAAATGGAATGAAAAAACCGGCATAGACTCAACTTTTTTCTAATGATAACATCTAATTAATATCCTTACTTATTATGTACAGCTACAGACTACAGAGTTCTTGCTTTACTTTACTGCATTTTATTAGTCTTATTTATTCATGTGTTTGCTTTTCTAATTTCTAAAAAAACGTTTTATAAGTTTTCGTGGGTATAGTACAGGTATATATTACTCATACACAGGCATGGTAGCGCAAGTATACATAATGCATTTTATTGTTTGATAACCACACACAACTCTCCTGATACATTCTCAGATAGATAAATAACCGTAGACTCGACAAATGATTAATGAGAACTGTGTGTTTGTCTGTGCGTGTCACCGTCACCATTCACCATTTACCATTCACCATCATCACAAAATATCAAACATGAATATTTATGTAGGTATACATTGTAATTTGCTGGAATGATACACACACACACAAACACTGATAAGTACATGTATAACTTATAGAAACTGGAAAATGTTATGGGTATGGAATATGGAATATGGAAGATTGCCTAAGGCAGCACAACAAACTAGAAACTACAAGTATATAGCTGTACATTTATTTACCCGGGTGTTTGCTTTTCCGTTTCAATGTTCAATGTAAAAACCCTTTTATTCTGTTTACCATTTCGTTTCGTAAGCAGTAGCACATTATAATGTACAAGTTGTACAGTACAACGTACAGTGTACTACACAGTGTGTAGTGTGTAGTGTGTAGTACTGCATAATAATATTCAGTTTACGCTCTGAATGAGTAGCAAAGCATGGCACGTTCTCTATTCCCTATTCATGTTCTATTCTCTTTCACTCTAAGCATCATGTAAGAACGGCAGACGGCAGTCTATGATCTATGGGTGGCATTTGCTTTATTATCGGAGCACGTATGCATATATGATGTACGTATTAGATATGTCTATACTATATACAATATACAGTATACAGTATAGTTAGAGGGAAAGAGAAAGAAGAGACACACGTGACAAACGTTGCGGAGTACTATGTGTTGGAACTATGTGAAGCACAATCTTGAGCATGACATACCTGAACCAATTTGTATAGTGAAGCTACACATGCCTGAGCATAATATACATCTACATCTGGATTCTACATACATCAAAAACATCACCATCGCTTTTCTGTTACATATAGCATATAGCATTCACAAACAAAGAAATTTTCATTAATTTGCATGTCATCAATTGCATACTAATTGAACTCATGTACAAGGTTAAACTTGTAATTAGTCTGTATTTACGACCCTCTCAAATTTACAGTAATGATAGTAATGGTGATTAGATAGTTTATTACACAAGTATGATACATCAAAACCGGTAAACTGTATAGGAAGCTAGAAATAGAAATGCTATGTATCCTATATCTTATACGTACAAATACTTACTAGACACAAATATATGTCTACCTTTTTCACTAATACTACTAGTACAGTTTATTCAGTCACATCCTGTACACGGTCCTATACTGACTACTGACTACAGACAGATGCCAAAACATATGATAACAAGCCTCTTACAGGTGTGTATGTTATCTAGTATCTATACTTCTGGATAATCCTGGAGACTGGAGACAGACTTAAACTACTAATATATCTTGATAAAATGATGAATGAAACATAAAATTGGCATGCAAACAGGTATACATTTTTTACATGTATCATGCATATTCACTTGAATCTTCTGTACATTTTAAATTGACAATTGTGTCATCAACGCCGCCTAAAAACATGAACAGATAAAAAAATAAAAACTAATGATCAGGTATAGGGTATAATATTTATTTTACATTTATTTTTTATACAAAACATAAGGAATTTGTGTAAATGACAAAAATAAAATTAGGTAGTAACTAAATTGAAAAAGTTTCCCTGTGTACATTTTACAAAAACCCAAGTACTCTATAATCATGCCCATCACTTTTTCAGCTAAACATCCATAATCCGTAATATTGTATATCAATATTAATTTAACTATTAGCTATAAACTTTAAGTGCACTGTACATTGTGCATTCTAGATTCTAAATTCTAGACCCAAGAAACAATAAAAAGCTCAAATAAATGATGTTAAAGAAATGAAAAGACACGAGAAGACAATTTTTGTTTGTGTATACATCTCGTTAATCCAAAGTCTTGTACATAGATATTGAAATGAGGGAAAGTTTTCCTGTACGTAGTAGGTAAGTATTAGCGGGACAATGTGTAATGTGCATTCATGTATAATGTAATGATAATGTCCAAATGTTCACCCCTTTCTTTATACTTTATACTCACAATTGGGAAAGCTTATGGTATGCAACTTACCTCGATAGAATCCTTTCTAAATCCGACAGCTTATTCTTTTCTCCTGTCTCCACATTCCGCTTTCACTCTTCACCAACTTCCCTCATCAGGACCAGCTTAGAAATAACTTTGAGAGTGCTTATTTGTAAGTTGTCTTACTTTTGGTCTTCAGCGACGATCCTCATAATTTTTGTCGCCTTCATCTCCTCCTTTCCTCTCCTCTCCCTTGTCTTTGTCGTTTTCGTTTTCCTTGTCACAGAACCTAGAACCCTTAAACTTATGCTCCTTTTAAATTTTGCCAGAGACACTTTTAGCTAGTACAAACTTTAGACTTTAGACAACAAAGTATAATTACTTTCGGTATCCGATGAGAATGTAAATGGAATTATGGAACACAAGAAAACTATTGCCCTTTCCTTATCCATTCTCCACTTGTCCTATTCTGTATACTGTCTACATAAGCCTTTCCTTTCCCAAGATATTCGTTCTAAATGTACTCCATGCACATAATATTTTACACATTATAATCCATATACCTAGTATGATGTTTACCAACTTGTATGCACAAAATGTGCGTCATAGAGTTGCAAATATTAGTATATATTTTCATCATGTTGGAGATGTTAAATCAATGATGTCAACGGAATTCATGTATGAAAATATTAGTGTTGAAAACTATTCCAAATTAAGAAAACGAGATATATAGTCACGAAATCTTTATACTTTGGACTATCATTTATAGTGTTATGCTAATAATCTCATTTTTAGATTACTACCCGTTTCAAATGTCCTTCTTGAATCTTCATGAAGTTGATTACGTCAGTTTTTTGTTTACCTGATGAATGTCATAATTTTTTATAGAACTTTATTCTTAGTATAAATGGCTCTGCCGTACTGTTTTTCAGTTGAAACTAAAATTTATATTAACGTACATATTATAGTAATAATAATGAATTATTGTAGTCATTCGTCAAATAATTATAATATAGTACAGTCCATCATGTATATCATGTATATAACACAACTCAATACTGTATAATGTAACACAACGATAGCCTCTAATGGTGGTATTGAAGCATGACTACTTTCTCCTCTGTTTATCGAAAAGAAGACAACATTCTCATCATGCTGTTTTAGTATTTAGAATTTGGAATTAGAAGTGATGGAACATTGTAATACACTGGATGTAGCACGGGACGTTGCACTTTATACTTGATAGTAAACATCGTACACAGTGCATAGTACACACTACACACATATCTACAAAATCAATGGAATGGAATTCATGGAGTAGGTACGTGTGCGTGGGAAACAGGGAGAATGTCATACGAGAAAGAACACTTTTACTTGTGATACAGTTGTAGTAGACGAGTTGAGAATTCTGTGAATGGTAATTATTGTTAATTGTAAATAAATTCGATGCAAAATACATGCTAATTTAACCTAATGCTAATATGCATGTACTGTAAATAAACTAAATGGCTACTGTATCGTTTTACATCGTTTGCCTTTCTCTCCAACTTCTACAAGTTCTTGTGAACATACAGAGAGAGATAGAGAGAAGAGAGAGTGTGTGTGTGTTTTTTGCATACTTGAATCTTCCAGTGTTATACAAAAACAGTTTGATAGTTTAACCAACCTATGTAAGGCGGCTCAACGCGTAACAGAGAAATGTAGACAATTATTATATGTAGGCTATCGGTCATGCACACATATGGAAGAAGTTCTCTGTACTCCGATTCATTTAAATTCAATCATAATAGTAATTATACGCCTAGGTATGTACATAGTTCTGTGCATAGATCTGGTGAGGTATTGATATAGCATGTCAAAGTTAGGTGCATATGTCAAAATCCATGGAATACAAATGATACATGCATGTAATGAATCAACATATTAACTATATGACTGTAATGCCCCTGGCCAATAAAGCATCAGAAAATACACATATCAACAATGACTCCAAATGTCTGGGTAGTTGATGTAATAATAATAAAATAATTAATAGGAAATAGAACCACGTTGTAAAAAATAAAACACGCCTGGATCACTTCGTTTTCATATTTGACTTGATTATCTCCATGCTTATCCATTATTCATACAATGTACAATGTATCATATGTTTTTGCATAATATTATACATGTCATGCTTTATACTGCATTTTGACTGTATTCATTAAGGCGAAAAGTAAATAAATCTCAATCAGTCTACTATGCAGGAAATGAGGCCAGTGTCACAAGTAGTTACACGTTAAGAGTCTACCCAATACCCTATATTCTATAGCATAGTAGATAGTAGTACTTTATATTTTATAGATGTACATGCAAATATGGTGCGCACATATTCATACAAAGCATAATGTAATTCACAATGACTGCATCACAATAATAAAATCAAATAAAATGGAATGTAAACTTGGCTAACTAATTGTAAGTATACTATGAATCCAGAAATGGTATACCGACAAAATTATGTACAATAGTGATGAAAGCTGAAATGAAGAAAAGAAGAAAGTAAAAAACAATATAACAAAGATGCAGACATGTCACATAAGTCTCATTTTGTATGGAAACTGATTGGTCGTTCCGATGAATCGTGACCTACTGCTGACTACTGTATATGTTTAAATGCTAAAAACTGATGAAAAAACTATACCTTCAACGGTGTTCAATATATGCCAAAGCAAGAAATAGTCTTTATTTCGTGTATGTAATATTGTGGATGCAAATAAAATGGTCGCAAATTTTACTCAACTAGTTTTTTTGTTGTTGTTTTTTTGAAAATCAACTGAATTTATAATCTGATCCGATTGTGTGTATATGTATAATGCTTTATAATCTATTGTATATTTATAGTATATTTTATATCTTGATGATAAATTTGAAAATTGTCGATATTTTCACATACATACATAAATGTTTCATCTTTTTTCTTTCGTTATAATATTATATGTATCTATATATATATATATGAGTAAACATCACTGACGGCTTTCTTCTTCTTTAAAACATGAACATGAACAATGACATCATAACATATATAATATATAGTGCCTACGGATAATAATCATTGTATATATATATATATAGATGTATGTATATCAATAATAACAATTAATTAGATTATTGGTTTTTCATTTTTCCATTTCTTCTCCTTGATTTTTTTTTGTTTTCAGCGAGCTACTCGGAAATATATATGTAAATGTACAACATAAGCTACTATATTTATATATATATACATATATATAATTTATATCGATACACACCATTTCTGTCTTCCGATCCGTTTTGATCTGATCTTCAGTATATATAGGGTAATGATCTCTAGTCATTTGTTATATAATAATTATTAGGTATTTAGTGTACTGCACAAAAATACATGTGTATGTCTATGCATATGTGTAGCTCATATATTATACATACATTTTACATATATATATATTATGCGTACCTTAAGTAAAAACAAGTAGGAATAATAGAGTTAGGATAAAACTTTGTATACTTTTCTCAAACTATATAGCTCACAAGCCGAAGAAAAAGGATGGATGATGATCATTCAAAAATTAAACGTGTATAACGAAAAACAAATTGAAAATTCAAAGAGACCTGTTTTCATATCAAACGAAAACAATTTTGTTTATATATATACATAATATCATGTATACACATATAATAATAATAATATGGTAATAAATTGTATGGATGTATGTACTATATGTATGTAGTATAATATATATATATATTCAAAACGTGGAGTATGTATATAGTATATATATATATAGATTACTTAGTTATTTTTGTCCATTTTCTTTTACTTCACTGTACCATTTTTATTTATGGTATAATATATAATATTTTGAAGTATATATGTATTTATATATCAATGGTACGATTTATTTATTTCCCCCCCTCATTAATGTAATTAAGTAATAATTCATAATAACAACAACAATAAAAGAGAAAAACAGAACATATCAATGTGTTTAATATGTATGTTTGTTTTTAATTATAAATACAAATAAATGAATGTATAATATATGTAATAAAATCAAATAGCACACCCTCTTCCCAAAAGAACTTTACCCCACGATATACACAGGTAAGTAAATATAGTAATACTTAATTATATATAATAAAGCTTATGTGTTTCAAAAATTTTCTCGACAAACAGACAAAAAAAAAGAAAACGTATCATTATTATTATTTTATTCAATACTTTGTTTTTTTTTTCAATAAGATTAAGAGACACACTGATATTTTTTTTTCTTTTCAATGAATAATATAATAATAATAATTATTCTAAATCATAAGAAACTTCTTTTTTTTTCATATTATAATATTCTTTCAGTTTTTAGTTAAATGCCTTTCTTTCTTGACTTCAACGATTTCCCTTCCTCTTTCACCCTTCCTTTCTCACAATATTTTTTTTTTGGTAAATGTATAATTATGTATAATTTTTTCTTCAATCTTCTCATTCTTTCACATTTCGTTACATTTAAACATTCTATGTGTAAATTTTAATTAACTAATATTTGTTTTCAATCTTATTAAGTATGATTTGTTTTTTATAACACTGGGTGTAATATACACATAAGTATATATATATATATATATAATGTATATAATATATATATATGCTGTAGTGCAATTTTAAAGCATTTCTGTTCAAATTTTTAATTCTCCATAAACTGGTATGTATGTGTTGTGTTTAAGTATTTCATTATTATTATTATTGACTCTTTTCTGATCTTTCCCATACTTTCACTATCTTTATACATAGTATTATACTTTCACATTTGACAATTTTCTAAACCCGTCTTTTCCCATTTTGTTTGTCTAGAATATTTTATAATGATATAATATTATATAACCTGTCTATTGATGCGTGTATATATATATATATATATATTTAGGAATCGTTTTCTTTGTTCTGTTCATTTATGTATAAACAATGGTTTTATTGTTTTAAATTCTATATATATATATATATATGACAAGGTTTTAACCAATCATTTTTTTACGGTTATTATTCCTCGTTAAAGTATTCTAAGGAGATGTCACGATTATAACAATACATGTAGGTATTGGAATAGACTTTATTATGAAATATTCAGTTGATTGAGTTGTGTATATATATGTATGAATGAATGAAGGTACAGGTAAGTAACTATGTACGAGTGTAGGAGTAGTTATGGACTATTTAGAGTTTTAATATTCTCAGAGTTTGTTTTATTGTGTGTGTTCTTGAGAGTTTTCAATTGTATATTATATATAATAATATTACATAGAGTGGGTGTAATTATTACAGATTTTTATTTTTTGGGAAAATGTTTGAATGCTTGTAAAGTGGCTTGTCTATTTTTTTTTGCGTGTATATTATAATTAGAATTATTTGTTCTGCTAGAAAACGAACTACCGCAAATATTTTATGTATATGTTTCTGTTTTTTTTTTCCCTTAAAATTCCAAATTGACATGAATAAGAATGATAATAATAATTTTTCTAATGTTCCAATCAGACTAAATCAGACCACAAATGTTATTTGTTTCATTTTTATATGGAATCAAAAACTGCATGTTTGCAGAGTGTATGTATGTATATGGGTATGTGTGCCAGTGTTTGATTTCGTTTTGTATCTAATCTAATGTAATCGTAATGGTAATGATAGTAATTTTGTTACATTGTCATTCAGATTCAGATTCTTTGAACAATAATAATAATAATACTCGCGCCCATTATCTAACCTTTCTTCCATCCTATCTCGCCTTTGTCTTTCTTCCTTTCACACACACATTTATATATACGCACATACATACACCATGCACACAAACAGCAGAGACACAAACATGGATTTTTTTTTTGAATAACGGATTATATTTTTTTTTATACACACACGAATCTTTTTTTTTGACCACCTAGATACGGATCTAGAGTCAATAAATTTTTGATTTTCCGGTTTTTTTCTCCTTCCCTCCCACATACAGGTGTCTGTATCTTATCTCTCATCTTCAATTATTTATGTTTGTTTGTTTTTTTTTTGCCACACACTGTCCTAGTCAATAAAAACTCGGACAAAATATGTGTGGTATTATACATACATAAAGAATGATTTTGAGAAGAAGATTTTGACAGTGTTGGGGAGTACAATTAAGTAATCGTATATACGTATATATATATATATGTATGTATTTATAGATAATATTCATAATAAGGTATAAATTCAAATGATTATATATATTTATATAATATTATATCCTATATAGTGACCTACAATTCCTCTCCGTTTGTCAAAAAGGAGGCTTCCTTACATAATACATAGATGTATATATCATAAAATATATATATATCCATGTATACATATCTACATAATGCAGTACACAATAATAATAATAACAATATATAATACTTAATTGACGACGTAATCATGCTTCATATAATAATAATTAATTACACAGGCTGTATTTATACCGTATCATATATAGTACAATGTACAATGTAAGTATAATATAATGATAATAATAACGACAATAATAGATGAATAATAACTTGGAACGAAAAATGGAGCAATTAGGTATATATATGTATATAATATTATAATGTTTTTTTTCAATCAACTCACTTTTTAACTTCCATTTTCATTCAGGGAATTCATCATTTTCACACTAAAAATTTATTCTTTCTCGCTTGCTTATTCTCTCATCATCAGCTTAAATCGAAGAAGTGCTTGTTTTCTTTTTTTTTTCGCATTTTTAATTAGTTCACTTTGATGTCATCATTGTTACGAATTCTGTTAATAAAAAAAAGACACAAAAAACACCAAAATTATTGATACTGAAAATGTAAACTTATTCATTGCTATATTTTTTTTTATCATTAATCATTATTACAAAGACCACTATCATCCTGATTCATTATTTGATTGTTCTGCCATTTATTTACAAAAGTATTTTATTTATTTTTTTGTTATAAATAATACTGATACTTTTATCATTTATCTTTTATAAAATACCATACTTTCTCTTTCAGTCGGTATTTTATTCCTATTGTTTTGCATAATCTTATATATATATATATATTACTATTTTATTATAGATTAAAAGTTTAATCTCAAAATGATAAAAAAATAAATAAAATAAAATAAACAACTAGTCCAAAAAATTGGGGAGAGATGGAAGTGAGACACACAGACATACACATATACAATGAAGAATGAAAGAGAGAGAGAGACTGGAGAGAGGAGGAGGAAAAGCGCAAGTCTGGAAAGTCGATCTAGTAAAGTAAGTGGGTAATGCAGTCAGAATACTGAGCGCTGTCATTATGTAATAAAGTGAGTGTCGGATCTGGCCTGTCTGAGAAAATGAGCTTTTTACGTGACTGGGCCAGTGAAACCAAATAAATGTAAAAATAAGAGACCAGAGAAATGAAGAAAACAAGAGAATTGTAAGTTGTATCACAATGCCAAGTCATTGCATATACTTTTGTTTGGATACCGACAGTCATGACCATGGTTTTACCCCTCTCGTCACCACTGGGGAGAAAGAAAGAGCTTTTTTTTTTACGTAATCATTTCTATTTCTCTATTTTCTAGCCCAAAGAAATATAAATTTTCTTCTATTACATTGAAAATTCCAACAACTGAATGTTTCTAAATGTACAAGTTGCATAGGATTTCACTCTGTAAGCCTATATTATACATAATACATAATAATGATCCTAATATAAACTAAAATAAATATGTATGTAATGTATATATATAGATGTGTACACATTTTGCATTTTGGATCAAGAATCAAGTCAATCCCCACAGCTCTGTATTTCTTTCTTTCTCTCTCTTGTTCGCTCGAATATGAATATATATGTTTCTTACATATATTCACGGTATTTTGTTTCAGCAAAATAATAATATAATATTCATGTATCATGTTTATAAACAAATCTATTCAAAAATACACTTCAATGTACTACAATTTTGTTTTGTTTTTTTTTAAACAAATGCTCTTCATACAAATAAAGTATGGTACACAACATAAGTTGCATATATATATATATATACATGTATATTAAATAGTAGTACATTTTTAAAAATTGTACAATGTTAGTAAATACATTGTATAGGACCTCTTCTTTTTTTAATACTTGGTTTTTTTAACTAAAAAAGTAAATGAATCCTATATTTTACTGTATTACAGTCTTTTACTGCTCTGATTTCGTACAATATATTGGTACTATTATCATCATCCTCAGTATCAAAGTAAGGAAAAAGTTATCATAATATTCTAGCTACTTATTTCCTAGTAAATGTTTTTGTTGCAAAAAAAAACACAAAAAACTTTATAAGATAGTCAAGACGTCAAGGGTATTTCATCATACACATGGAAGAAAACGCATGCAACAAGCAATAAAAACATGAAAAGTAGAAGAAAAAAAAAACCTCACGTATTTAGCGGTTTAGTAATATAATACAAATGCCTAGTAATAATACAGTATAATAAATTCCAAATCATGCAGTAACGAAATTATTTCTATCCACTATCCATATATCTCTCTCCCTCTCTGTAAATCTGTACACATAATATACATGTGTGGGTAAATGAAGGACATGAGACATGAATGAATTTCATCATTCATTACATGGTAATATTATATATTCTCTATTACTGGTCATACTATATGTATGTATACATCTATAATTTAATAGCCTCATACAGAAATCAAACCTAGACAGATAGTCAAAGATATCATAATTGAAAAGTAGAACTATTTGTAAAAACTATTTGTTCCTAGTATAAGAACCATATATATATATATACATTAAGCATGAGTAATATAATCATGAAATATCATTATTGTTCTAATAATATAAAAGAATTCATAGTTTGAAACATATTATGTATACTTAAATCTAGTTTAGATAGACTATGTACTTTGCTACATGAAATTAACTGGTGTATACATTTACAAAAAATAAAAATAAAACTATTGAAAACTCATAATATAATATATATGAAAATATTAAAAAGAACTTTTGAAATGAGTACTATCACATTACAAACAAAAAGCTACAAAACTAAAGATAAATGAATTTTTAAATTTGTACTAGTATAAAATATAAAATATATCATGATAACTTATCAGATAAGACCTTCCACATAATATATATACATATATAGTATATTAATTTCAATTTAGGATTATGATTTATTTTAAAATTCTGATAAATACTGGCTGTTATCACTAAAATATGAGATATATTAGTGATTGAACAATAAAAGTCAATAAAAATATATGTACTTCATCAACATGATTTTAAAATTACACAACGTAAGTAAGTATAAGTCGGCATTTTAGTGTTTAGTGAGTCATGCTGTATATAAACACCTGTAACAGAGTGTATTGAGTAGATGACCTATTTCAACTATTTTATCAGCATAAGATTCTGTCTGTCATGGTATATATTATTAAACTCTGGACTGTTTTAATTTTTGTACTTCTTTTTTTATAAACCAGAATTTTATATTTAATAGAATTGTAAAATGTTTTATAATAAATTATTCTTCAAGGTAAAATTAGAATTACGAAAATACTATAAATGTGATGCTTTATACTGTTTTTTTTTTCTCTCTCTAAAATAAAATACTATATTTAATTATACAACAATAAAATGGAATAAAGAAAATGAAATTTACCTTCATAATTGACTTGACCATCACCATCAATATCAGCTTCTCGGATCATTTCGTCGACTTCTTCATCAGTCAATTTTTCCCCGAGGTTGGTCATAACATGTCGAAGCTCGGCAGCAGAAATGAAACCATTCCCATCTTTATCAAACACCCTGAATGCTTCACGGATTTCTTCCTCACTGTCGGTGTCTTTCATTTTTCGTGCCATCATGGTCAAGAATTCAGGGAAGTCAATGGTTCCATTACCTATATACACAGAAAAAGAACATTATATAAGTAAAACACGTATATATATATATATAATACGATAGTATTATGCCTCTCTAAACAAAAATACAATAGAAAAATTTTTGTAAAGATTAAAGCTGGATTCTCTCTCAATTCTCAATATTCAGATTCAGTTTTTGATACTCTTTATAATTCTCTTGGAAATAAAAAATGATCCTACAATTTTCTATCTATAGCAGTTTATGAAATTTAGAATTTTACAGAAACAAATTTTTAGAACAATTAGACAAATTAGAATGGACCATTTACATTAATCTATAATATATACACATATTTAAAGTCTTGAAGAATCAGTTATACTATATAATGTTCTCTCTTGCATCAAAAAATATTTGCGTCATTTAACAAACAAATAAATAAAAAAAAAAAAAATACCACAAAACAGACAGACACATATTGTGGCTTAAAATATATTACTAAGAAGTATTAGTAAAATAATAATAATCATTATTAAAAAGAAACTAATTCAAAACTGAATTACCAAATGTATACTAATAATCCTAATAATTATTTGTAAATACATAATATCTACATAAATATTGTATGTACAGATGTACATTATTTTTTTTCACGGTTCGGTTTCAATAAAAAAAAAAACATTATTCAAAATAACTAACTTAAAAAGGTATAATTTTTTTGAGTATATTTAGTAACACAAAAATACATTTTACATATAATATGTCTTATATTTTTGACGGTAAAACATACCATCAGCATCAACTTCATTGATCATATCTTGGAGCTCAGCCTCAGTTGGATTTTGACCAAGGGATCTCATGACAGTTCCCAATTCTTTGGTAGTGATGGTTCCATCACCATCCTTGTCAAATAGGGAAAATGCCTCTTTGAATTCGGCGATTTGCTCTTCGGTCAGTTGATCGGCCTAAATGAATGATGAATAAATAATATATTAGAAAAAATAGATTATTATATATAGTGTAGAAATTAAACAAAAGCAAAAAAGAAGGAGAAAAAACAAATTTATTTATTTTTTTAATTTTTGATTTTGATAGAATTTTTAAGCATAATAATATATGTTTATATTCATGTATAGAGATATTATAACAGTAACATATTATACAAGTTATAATAATATGTTAGATGCCATGTTATACATGTTATGCAACTTTTTGTTTAATATTGTCTATGGTGTGTGTATGTTGAATTGTAAAATTGAACAATACAAAATGTTTTGACTACTACTACTACTACAACAAAGTATTCCAAAAACAATAACAACAATTTGAACAAATCAACAAATAACTCGTGATATCAATTATGATGATTGTTATTTGTATATAATATTTTGTAGAAGTATACAATATTATCTTTCGTATATATTTTTTTTTTGATTTCAATTTCTCCAAATTATTTTATAAGGTTAATAACTGTGTAGCAGGTTTTTTCTTTCTTTCTTTCTTTCTCATGAACATTTAAACTATAAGATTTTGTAGAACTTTTTCTGTAACATGTAATAAATACATGATTTTATATTGTAGACAGATTTTTCTTTTTTTTTTTGCCAAAATATCTCACTTATTTCCTTTTTCTTTTCTTTTTTTGCATTAAAAATTTACTTGAAAGATTATATAAAACAACTATTTTTGATGGATATAATATGTATGTATATATTTTTGTCGCACTTACCATTTTATAATATTTTATTTAAAATGTGAATAGTATACACTGCACTATATAAATATATGTAATAATTATAAATTTTGTTGTAAAATTATTTTAAATATTTTGTATAGTTTCTCAGCAATGTATAATATATAATTCCAACAGCAAGTTGTTGTGTTTTTTTTTCTTCTCTAAAGTTGAATGTGATCCGAGAGTTGAACGATAACTGTTTCACACAAAAAAAAAGTTTGCTCAAGTAAGTAAGACGATGTTGTTTATAGTACTATATTATTATTATTATTACTATTATTATTATAACAATAATAATATTATAATATTAATGTATATTTGTTTTATTTTCTTTTTCCACCTTCGTCTTGTTCTTCTTTTGAAAAACTAACAACTCGTCGACTTCTTTGCAGTAACTTTGAAAATCACAGACAGACTCTTCGCTCTGGAACTTGTTGTCACACTGAAAAGCAAACACCCAAAAAGTCTCTCCCCTTTTTTATCGATCGTGTGTCACCCTTTTGCCGTGTTCCTCCGCAAAACTTTCTCCCCTTAGAAAATACAGCAAAAGTCCCTGTTGGACTCAATTGATGGACCTTCAACGACTGGACAAACTGGAAACTAACTGGATGTCTCTCTGAGCAACCTCACCGTCAACCTCCACTCTCAACAATAATATCCGTTTCTAAGGAGTTTCCAAGGAACTAGTTTTTGTGAGTTGTGTGGTCCTTTCCTTTTGAACCTTCCCGCTTACTACGACTATATAGCAACTGAGACTGTACTATACCTAGTCAAACCTCTATATATACCTCTCTGTATAAAACATACTTTACATCTAAAAAGCATACC
>JABASP010001405.1:0-29880 GCA_019776565.1 Sminthurinus signatus | reverse complement strand
CAGTCAAGTGGAAGGATGTGCTTTACTTTTACTATAATGATATACTGTATACAGTATATTCTGTATACGGAAAGAAAAGGAAGGGAAAGTGACGTGATTTACAAGCAATCTTCATTAAGACTTGCTTAAGTAGCTAATTATATAAAGTTGTATAAACTAATGAACAGAATGAATCTTTCGCGTAGACAATAATAATAATAATAATGGTACTGTGTAGAATGAGAAAGTATGTTATACACAAAGTACAAACCTTGTCGAGGATGCCACCACAAAAGTCGATGGGTAGGTAAAAATACGGATCACTATCGTACACCTATTTTGGGGAGAAATACACATCATTTAATATTTTCAGCACACGTAAGTAAATGTATATATATATATATGCATATAATAGGTTATTTAGACTCACAATGTGTCCATAGGGACTTCTTGACAGTTCTCGAACGACTCGTCCATTCTGACTGAAAATTAAGATGGGGGTCCCACAGTGATCACTGGCAACATAGTACTTTTGATTCCGGTTCACTTGGAAGAAGATGAGTCGTCGTTCCTCATCATAGACTAGGTGGAGGAGTCGGTTTTCCCTGGGACTGTAGATATGTGTCACGAGTTCCGGTCTCTCCACATCTCCATAAAAGTATTGAGTGGTGTTCCCATGATTATCCTTCCGGGCCACGAGGCGTCCCTCACTATCATAGTAATAGTCAACTTCAAACCTTGCACCTTTCCAAACCCTCGTCAAGTGTCCTAGAGAATTGTAGGAGAAGTATTCATCCCTTGCATTTTGAATGACCCTCCCCATGGTATCATATTTGTAGGAGCCATCCCCAAAATGTACTATTTGATCCCTCTCATCATGTTCTAATGGGATGGAATTCCCTCGATAAGACAAACTTTGAAGATTCCCATTCACATCATAGTCAAATTTCCAAGGCTCTGCTGACTCCACTCCAATTAATTGACCATCCACATCATAGGTGAAATTTTTAGTGGGGACGTGACCAACCGTTCCAGTAACTGTTCCTTGATCTTTACCATGATTTTTATTATTAGAGTTGGAACTTCCCATCATGGTTTTTGTCACCATTCGGATTTGTTGTATTCGATGAGAGTTGGAGTAGTATGAATATTCTAAGCGGAAAACTTCCATGGACTGAAGACTCAGGGAATAATGGAGGGATTGTCCAAATCCATTTTTGAGTTGAGTAAAAATGGCAGTCCCATCAAAAGTCAACTTTTCACTCAGGCCGTTATTATGAGTGATGCGGAAACTACCGAGTTGATCCATTTGACCCGTCTTACTATTGTAGCCAAAGGTAAAGTCTGGGAGGACGTTCCCTCCAACTCTGGCTTTCATCATGATGGGACGGAAGTTGGAGTCATAGTCATAGATGAGTTTGGCAGAGGACAGTCCACTTTTGGCACCAAATTCATATTTGACTTGTGTCACTTTCCCCAGTCCATTTGTCCAAGTGTGGGTTGTGGATTCAAATTTATTGGAGGTTGAAGAACTAGAACTAGAACTGGAAGGGGAACTTGAACCATTTGAACTACCACTGCTACTACTACTACTTCCAGTACCAGTTCCAGCTCCAGGTTGATGTTGATGTTCACTAGACATGGGGATAATTTCCATGGTGGAGACTGTAACAACTTTGGGTTTGTACTTGTACTTGAAGGTGATTTTCCCCTCACTGTAGAAAATGTGAAGTGGTCGTTGGAGGAAGTCATAGTCATAGAGGATTCTTCCACTGTCTGCCGGAAGCCAAATACTCTGGAGATCCCCGTACGAGTTGAAGTACTTGACAAAGGAGTTTTTGATGGATCCATATCCAGCTGGCGTATAAACGAGTTTGGTGAATCCAATCGAGTATTGGAAAGTGAAGGAGTGGAGTGTGTTTTTGGGCGTCTCCATCGTCTTGAGCCCACCGTGCATGTCATATTGGAAGGAGTAGTTACGACCGGACTGGAGACAGATTTTGGATGGGTGACCATATTCATTATACTCGATGGTTTTAGTAGCTCCTGCTCCATCCACCGTCTTGGTGGCAAAGCCGTTTCGTCCGTAAATTACTTGGAAACTTTTACTCTCTCCCCATTTCCAACTCTCAATCCGATTGAACCGATCATAGGTAATGTTCATGGCGTAGCGATTCAAATTCAAATTCAACTTGGAGTTGGAATTGGAAGTAGAAGAAGAAGAACTACCACCACCACTGCTCATCATATTCATATTCATTCCTCTTCCTGAACCAGAGCCAGATCCAGATCCAGAACTTGAACTACTGGAGGCAGGGATGAAGTAGAGTGGAAGTCCCGTATTATCATACTGGATGGAAAATATCGACTCTCGATCCTTATTATAGATGATTTCTCGAGACAGGGATTGATCAAATTCAATGGCGAGTACACGACTGTCATTGACCCAGATTTGTCGATCCAGAATCCGCTCATTTTCACTCCCGCTGCCAATTCCTATTCCACTTCCAGTTCCCAATCCACCGAGTCGATCACCTAATAAACTGCATCTCCATTCATGTCGATTGGCTTGGATTTCCGGACTTTCATAACTCTGGATCGTCTGGAAGGATGGACCACGGAGGAGATTCGCCTGGACAGGAAGAATACTCTTCAGGAGAGGGAAAACTCCCCAAGATAAGGCGGAGAGCTCTATTCCATCCTTTTGAAGACTACTGCTCACATTCTGAATGGCGGATACTAACACTTTCTTGCCAACCACCGTCTCATCATTCGTCACTCGCGTGATTGTCACCCTGAAATTCATAGAGAAAAATACATACACATGTACATTTTATATTTTCTAAATCCTGAACTAGAAATAAATAAAGTTCAAAATCTTCACAAAGTGAGGATTTTGAGTCGCCTTGAAAGCATAAATGCTTTAGGCTCCGGAAGCGAAGCTGATTATAAAATCCAAATAGTATCTGTTCGTCGTCTCAAAACTACTGCCGAGTACGTCAAACGAGTTCTTAGAACTACTCTAATATAAATCTGTATATGTGCGCCATCTAGCGGACATATTTGGACTATGCAGTTCCAAAGTTTTTACTAGATGGAGCCACTAACGAGTTCCAAACCTTTTACTATATGGCGCCACTAACGAGTTCCAAATTTGTACGCTAGATGGCTATAGCTGAAAAGTCGACAGAAACTGGCGACAGACGGACAGACACAAGAATTCCAAAAGGTGGCTTCGCTTCCTAAAAAGGATTGTAATAATTACAAAAGAAACGGATACACAGTTAAAAAATATCCTACCTGTCCATTTCTTCACTCCGAAGAATATTGAATTTAGTGTATCCACTTTGACGAGTAACAGAGTCAATGACCCGAACTTCTAGTCCGGCAGGTCGAGAGAGGGACAGTCCATATTCAAAGTCGGTGAGGATCCCAGTTTCCCCAATGATCCGACGAATCCGTCCAAATCGATCGTAGGAGTAGAGAGAGCCTAGTCCAGTGGTGCTCGTCTTGGCTAATAAAAGTCCATCATCGGAGTAGTCGAGTCGGATTTCGGAATTTTCCATCTCTTGGAAATGAACGAGTCGTCCCAAATGGTTAATTTTGAGACTACACTTTTTCCCCTGAGTATTCTCAATGGTGGAGACGATGGAGGAGTAGTCTCGGAGGAAGAGGATCTTATTCTCCGCACTATCACTAATCTTACTCAGTTTCCCATAGCTCGTGTTCTTGGTGTAGAGGAAGGAGTAGAGGACCTTACCGGATTTCAAGTCTTTGGTGAGAATGTGTTGACCATATCGATTGAAAATGTACAGTTCACTCGTCGCCGTGAAGGCCACTTCATAATCTCCATTTATATTTGGGAGGGGGATGAATTGAGATACTTGTTTTAGTTCCAAATTTGCCTGATCCGCCACGTAAACGGTTCCATCGGCTCCGATGGAGAGAGCTGACACGAAACCAGCATCTAAACTATTCCGTTGTTTCTCTAGTGAAGAGGAGGAAGATGAAGAAGAAGCTGAGGAAGAGGAACTTGATAAACTTTCACTAGTATGATTCGGTCCACTGAATGGAAGGATTTTATCCGTTTTCACTAAAAAAATATAAATAAATAAATAAATAAGCATTTTTTATAATACATATAATAAATAAGAGAGTCAAAAAAGCTTTTTTTTTCTTCTTCTTTTTTTCGTACTGTTTTATATTCTATTGTTATTATTATTTTTGCAATGCAACTCTTTTTCTTTTTTCTTTTCTGTTTTGCCATACCTAAAAGTGGGTAACCCTCAGTATTGATCATGAACAAATTTGAATCCTCTGTGATAAAATAGAGTTGTCCTTTTGGGCTAAATGCCAAGTCGAGGATGGGTCGAGTTACTTTGGTTGTGGTTGACATTAACTTTTCCATTTCTTCGCGTTCTCGATCTCGCTCTCGATCTTTATCCTTTTCTTTATCTTTTTCCTTCTCTTTTTCCTTGTCTTTATCCTTGTCCTTGTCTGTGGATCCAGTTGAAGAAATGGAAGTAGAACTGAAACTATTCCCTTCATCACACTTCAAAACCCGCTCCACTTGATTATCATCAGTGATTCGGAATAAAATCCCCTCGTCAATAAAAAATAGACTACTTTCAATTAAATTGAGGGCAAGTGTTGTGGGCCAATGAAGTTGAACTTTACTAATGTCCTCTCGAACTATTCGACAGGATTCGAAATCCGTGGACTTTGCAATGCTCAGCCGACTCATCCGATGACCATGACTCCCCACAACAGTGTGGATGACGTCATGCCCGTCCACGAACCGAATGTTTGGACCATCCGCAATATAAATTGAACCCCGCTTCGTAATGGCCAGTCCCTTTGGGTGATTTAATTTGGCTAGTTTTGCGGGAAATCCATCTCCACAATTCTCTGGGTCTCCAGGCACACACTTCAAACCAGAACCCACCACCGGTGACCAGTTCATCCGGGGATCTTCAATCTCATCCATAGAATTTACTCGTAAAACCTGGAAAGTCCCAAGTCAAATTAAATTAATCCATCCTCAATCTTTATCACATCACACCAAATCTTACATCATGTGAAATGTCAAGTAAGAAATACTAAAACGTAAAAAGAAACCAGTACAAAAACAAAACTTGTAACTGTAAATTCTACTTGGTGCATTTTCGAATTTCGAATTTTGAACTATAGTTGTCAATAATATTTTTTAATTTTTATAAATTCCCAACCCGAATTTCCCAATGGATTTCAATGTTTAAAGATGATTTATCATTTATCATGTTGTATGAATAAAATTTTATATTTTCAATCCTCACTTGATATTTTTCAGGGTCTGAAATGTACAGATGACCATCTGCTGGGGAAATTGTCATGTAGTATTGATGAGAAACTTTTGTGGCACTAAAATAAATACAAAACATATGGTATAAAAAATATATATTACGGATTACAAGTATTATGTATTACGTATTATGTATACATAAAATGTGATACACAGGATACAAAATATACAACAAAAACATATGACAAATAATAAATAATACGAGAAAAAAGAAGGGGGAAAAGTACACAATAAATCATATCAATACAAAATACAAGATGGAAAATGTAGGGAAAAAATAAGATTGCGGAATCTGTCTGTATTTTTTTTTCGCAAGTGGTCCAGCCCAAAATCCAAACTCCAAACTCGGTAAAGGAAAAGGAAAAGGAGAAAAAGAAACAGACACACAGACATTCTCAAAGAGAGAGAGAGAGAGACAGAGCAAGTAAGAATTGGATATGTAAGGGAAAGGAGGATGGAGGATTGAAAAAAAAAGGAAAGGAAGATGTGAGATGAGATGGTAAATCCATGCGGATTAGAGATATCTCGCGTCAATAAACGTAAACAAGAGTTTTGATTTCTCTAGGGCTGTGGAAGCTGGAACATGCGGAGGATTTTTATAGAATGTGATTAATCTAGTTTGTATGGACAGACAGCCAGACACACGCACATGTACAGTGTACAGTGTACATGGGATAAAGTATAGAAATAGAAACGGACAAAGAGAATAAAAAGAGAGAGTGAGGGAAACCTGAGTTGTAGAATGGTATAGACACGAGTTCCATCCGGAGTAATACGTCGGATCAGGTTGAAATCTCCGACATAGACGCTTCCATCAGGGCCCGTGGTCAACGCGATTGGAGAAAGTAGAAGACTTTCACATGGCTCACATAACAGAGACCGCTGTTGCCCCTTCTTCCCCATCACCGTCGTCACCAGTTTGGGAAGCTCCTTCAAGTGAAGTTCTGAACCATCTCCTTTCTGCAGAATGCCCTCGTGGAAGTTGTAGTGATGATGACTAAAAGTATCATAGGAATTATTAGCGTTATCATTATTTAAAACGATTAACAGAACACACCTTTAAAATAACAAATAATACCAAAACTTGTCATATTATAAAAATAATAACTTGTTTCAAAAAAAGACAAAAGTTAGTAAAAAAAAGAAAAGAAGCCTTACATGTCTAAATTCCATCCTCCAACGTCAGCAATATCCACATCAAATCCTTTAAGAGTGACTGTTTTAACCGTCCACATGGGTTTGGCACAGCTAGAGTATTCGTAGCCGATGGCCACTCGAGCCTCCGCCAGTCCATACACCTTCTGCTGATAAACATTCCGCTTCTTCCATCCAAAAGTGTGTGTGATGTTGGGGTCCGCTTCAAAGGTCCGTGTGTACAATTCACCTTCAATCGTGATCTTGAGATGGACGAGGATTAGTCCAGGCGGGATCTTTGGACCGGTCAACTGCATCAGGATTGTTGCTAGATATCCGGGAGATTGACTACTGTGGTACAACAGATGGACGTCTGAACCCGGGATCACGATGCTCTCTTGCACAACCTAAATAAAACAATACAGATGAAATCAACAATCAATTTTTCAGTCTTGAATATTTTTTTAATCTTAAAAATACTAAAAAGAATAGTTCTATGTATAAAATACATTATAAATTAATTAAATAATCATAGAATGAATTATTAACTGCATTTCATTGTTTAATCTATTGTAAATTACAAATTGCAACCTTGTAAAAAGTAAGAAGTAAAAAGATGAAAAGATGATAAAAATGAACAGTCATTTATTTTTCATCTCTTTATTTTATATTTTGATGTAGTAGTTGGTAGAATTTAGCATGTGTATAAAAATTTAGCTATTTTTGACCAAAGAATGGAAGTTGTATTTGGATCTAGATTCTAAATTCTAAATTCTAGATTTAGACATGGATTTGAATCGGAATACGAATCGGAATCGGAATTGTAGATATAGTAGACAGCAGACAGTAGCCGATTGACTTTTTGTGGACTTGCTTCCATTTCATTGGATTCCATTCCACAAGTCATCTCAACACTCTCTCCGCTCGTAAAGTAGAAAAGTTTTTTGGACTAAACTAAACTAAACTAGCAGAGAAAGTGAGTGGAGGAGAAAGACAGAGAGAAAGAAACTCTTTTTTTTCTTTCTTTTTCAAACCATGTAAAAAAAGTATAGAAAGTATCTGTAGACTATAGACATGAAAATTTTTATGACTCTCTCTTCTTTTTTTTCTCTCATCCTCTTCTTTTCTTTTCTCTTTTCCATTTTCCCACTTTTCCCCTCTCCTCCAAAGTTTTACCGTTAAAAAGGCTTCTTTTTTTTCTAAAAATTTAAATGGAGTTTTAGGACTTTAGTTTATTTATGTCGGGAGTCGTGAGTTTAGAGTCTAGAGTGAGTTGAGCCATGAGTATGAGCATGAGCCATCCTCTTTATTTTCCCCCTTACATTTTTACATATGCTCCCAATAAATTGCGAATTATGTTCTCACACAAAATCCACAAAATCCTCTCTCGTCCTCAATTCATCTCCATTCTCAATTCTCAAGTTTTACATTCTACATTCCACATTCTACGTACAACCAAAATCAAACACGTACATGTCCAATATCCCATACACATGTAGGTATAATAATAATATGTATCTTCTATTTTCTATAGATTCTAGATGTACCAAGTAAAATATATGTAAGCTTCTATACTATCTAGTTTTTTTAGTTTGTAGTTTATGCTGTCCATTATTATGTATTCATGATACATGCAAAAAAAGTAAAAAAAAAAGTAAAGAATTCAGAAGGAGAGACGAGACAATAATTTTTTATTTTATAAAGTTGGTAAGCCGGCGACTTTTAGAAATGGAAATGTTTTAAATACCTTCAACAGAGAAAGAAGAAGAGACAAGAGAGCATTAAAAACAAACCTTAATCTATTTCTCATGTAATTTAATGGGACTGAATAAGAATCCTCAATCCTCAGTCCTCAATACTCAATAAACAAACAATAATAAAAGATAATAACAATATTACCATCCGACTTTTTTCCCAGTTTATTTGCTATTAGTAAAATTATCCAAGAGGAAAACTAAAAAGACGAATGAAAAAAGTATAGCTGGAACCAACACATTTTAAAAGATTAAGTATTGGTTTTGCCCTATAAAAATGATATAGTGTGACAGTCATAAAAATCATTGGGGTTTGCAATAAAATAAAAAACGGATGCAGAAAAATAGATACAACCCGCTTTTTTTATTCTGTTCTAGTTTCTAGTTGTTCCGTACAGTTTTATATAATAATATGTACTTGTCGACGAAATGGAGAGAGGAAGATTGCAAAGTCTTGTCTTGTGTCTTTTTGTGCCTTGTGCTTCAACTGTTTTTGTCACTTGGGAAAAAAACAGAGAAAGAGAACAAGAGCAAGAGAAAGTAGAGGACTAAAATCCCCCCTTTTTTATTCAATATAAACATTATTTCTAATGTCTATTTCTGCTCACTCAACTGCAAACTCATGTATTACGAGAGGCAAACAAACAAACGGGGAAAGATGGAGAAAAAAAAACAATAAAACTAAAAAGTATTCCAAATTCCAAATTCAAAGTCCTAGCGAATGGCGAATAGCGAATAGCGAATCTTTTGCAGTAAAATTTCCATTTTCTATAGTGTCATCAAAAGTACAGTGTAAAAATGTACAACTTTCTTTAATGCAGTATATTTCGTACTTTAATATGAGTTCATTTTATGTACATTGTACATGCTCCAGTTTTGTAACTTTGATATATATAGTAGTACACAGTACACAGAATTATTAGAATTATTTATTATCTATTACTATTTTAATAGTATCATATTATCATAATAATTATGTCCTTGTAAAAGCAACATGAACAAAACAGCAATAAAAACAATAGAAAACACGTACCTGAGTTTCTCCAAAGACGACGGGTTTTTGTGGTTTGGCTCCGACCATGGCCGGAAGCCAAGAAGACATGACGATGGGTTTGAGGAGGTTCAAATCATGGGATGTACAGGGATGTTGAGTGTTTGGATTGTCCTCGGGAGCAGTGTCCCGATGATTGTGACTTCCGCCCACCACCATCTTAACAGGTGGGTCCAACACAACAATTTCATTCCAGGGTACAAACACGGTCCGAGTCAGAGGTCGAAATGGATTTCGTTGGAATTGAAGTGTAACTGAACCTCCGCCATTGACAAGCATGTCAAACCTTTTATTTATTTATTTATGGATTTATTTATGGATTTCAGCATTCACGGAGCCATTGAACGTCATAGTTGTATTTGTATTTGTATTTTCATGGTGAATCGAACGGGAAATTGTGTGACAAAAGAGAAAAAAAGAAAATAATAATATATTACTTTTTTTGTTGTTGTACGACAAACGACATACGACAATGACGACATTTTCTCTTCACCTTGGCCTTTCAACCAAAAGGGGAGAAAATATCAACAAAAATTATGATTTTTGAGGGTGGCAAAAGGCATTTCATAATACATGTAGAATGTAGAATGAAAATGTCTCTTTTTTACACAGAGTAGAATATAGGGAAATAATATTATGTAGCTTGAAGCTAGAAGATTGGGATTCTTTCTTTTTATAGATAAAATGTAATATGTTGATACAACATAGAAAATATGACGCATTTTTGATATATATTTTTTTTTTTTTTAGATATTTTATATTTGTTCGTACCATCCGCCTTTCCGGGTGAGTGTAAAGCCAAAACGTTGACTCTTATCCACGAGAATGCCCACTCGTATGCCAACAATGCCTAATCCTGAATTTGAATCCAGAACTTGACCACGAATGACAGATACCCTCCTGCAATAAACCAGTGGGGGAGTGCAAATAACCCCCACAGAGAACAAAATTGGTCTCTCCATTTTCTCCAACATTTTTTTTCATATGTACTTCCGATATTACTACTTATTTCTATATATGATAAAACTATAGATGTATTTTTTTACTTATTAATCTACACTATATTAATTTCAATATCATTTTATACATGTTGTACATAATACTTTTTTTTATCATTTATACTATATTATTTAGTGAATAGTTGACTAGTGGAAAGTAGTGAGAGTGTATAGTCATGTTAGAAAAAGAATAAATGAACGAATGTTTATGAGAGAAAATGAACATATATGAGAACATGTCTAATGTCTATCAAATAATAATAATAATAATGATAGAAAACAAATGTGAAAAAAATACAATATAATATTATGGATTTTGAAAGTTCATGGTTCATGGTGGTTTCTTTCGTCCTATTATTTCAATTTAATTTAATTTATTTTATGTAATGAATGTTCTCCTAATGTCTAACATAATATTTAATTTAATTAATCTGTTTCTTTGTTTGTATTCTGTATCAGATGGAAAAAAAGGCTATTGAATCTTTTTTGTAATTATGTAGTAAATCGTATTTTTAGTAAATTTTTTGTAAATCGATAATCGATTTCTAACATATTGTTATTGTTATACTTTATATTGTTATCATTTAGTGAATTAAATGTGAATTAATTGACAAAGGTAGATATAAATATTGATCTAAGAAGGAGAGGAAAATTTTCAGACAAAGACAGGGACACAAAGGGCGAAGGAGGAAATATTTTCAAGTTAGGTTTCATTTTTCTTCTCATTTCATTTTCACGTTGTTGAGGTAGTGAGAGAGCGAAAATAAAAGCGGAGAGAGAAGCAAATAATGCAGTAGTTAAAAGTATAATAATAATAATAATATTAATAAATTAAGTAATTATTTATAATAAGTTGAACAAAGAATATAACAAAACTATATAAACTATAAAGTATATAAAAAGTAAATATGAAAAATGAAAAGGAAAGAGAGGACTGAAAGTAAAGAACCCCCGAATAAAAGTAAATATAGAAAAAAATGAACAACCAATAGAATAAAGATTGAGAGACAGAGAAATAGAATTATTAGCCCCGTTTGTGTCTCAACTTACTCAGTATTATAGTCCAATTGTCAATATATTATTGCAGTTTCGTTTTTTAATTACATAAACTTGCAAAATTCATCCAAAAATTATTACAGGTATGAAAATTGCAAGTTTAGAGTTTCGTAGAGTCAAGTTGAGACTTTGGCATTTATTTTAATGGGATTTTGGGGAGGGGATGTGTATTAAAAAAGAGAAGAAATTTACTAAAGGAACAGGATGTTTTTCTACTAAAATATAAAAAAAGAAAGAATCTGGATAAGGGGAAATAAGAAGAAAAGGAAAAGGATGAGGAGTAGAAGATAGAAATGGAAATTGAGGAGGGGGGAAAAGGAAAAGGGGCTTTTTGAAATAATGTGAGAAGCAGAACGTTGACTGGACTTACCGAGGCTCGAAAGAGTTCCAAAATTGACTATCGGAATTTTCGGACACAACAGGGGGAAAGTGAGTGAGTTGTGATTAGAAACAAATAAACAACGCCAAATTAGTTTGCAGATTTAGTCACACAGTTCACACGGCTCGGTTTTTCCAATATTCAATAATTCAATAACTCAATAAGTTGATTTTTTTACAAAGGGAATATTGGTCTAAGGTTTTATTCAGGTTGGGGCTTAAAGTTTTCTTAAAAGGTGATCAAAGGTGTCAGGATTTTAGGGGGGAAGAAGCGGAAAAACCGAGCCGAAAGTTGAAGGTGAAAGCAAGGAAGGAGCCGAGTGAATTAGAGAGAGAGAGAGACAGATAAATAGATAGTTTTTTTAGACGGCACACACGGCAGATTGGAGTTTTATACAGATGGAGAAAAAGGACACACATACATAGATATACATATAGATAACATAAACATATACATATACGACACACAGATATATATAAATATTACACACATTATGTATTTTAAAAAGTAGATGTACACAGAGACAGACAGAGAGATTGATAGAGTAGGTCTGATACTATAGATCAACCTTGTTCTTACTCCTCTCCTCACTCACTCACACATTTATACACACATCCATACATACTATAATACATGTGACTTTTAGACAAATACACATAGAAGAAACTAATACAGATGATTTCACACAGAACATTTCCCTATCCTCAACTTTTAACTTTTAACTATCCCTAGGATACTGTTCAAGAAAAAGCTATCCCTGTACTTTTTAATTAATTAATTAAGCTGACAAAAATACTAGCCTGGTTCTTTAAGAATTTCTTAACATTAAATCCTCACTTTATGTTTATAGTTTATAGAGATAGAAAAATAGAGATAAAGTAAAAGGTAAAAGAATATTTTTAAATTAAATATTTAGTATTAGTATTTTAGTATTATGAATTATTATGAGTTGTTAATATTAGTTGTTATGAATTATTATCGATTATGGATTATGGATTATGGATAGAACGAACAAACGAGACAACATTAAGAAAAAAAAACCATAGAGAGAGAGAATGAGAATGTTCATCATTACCTTTCGGAGTACTCATCTTTCTGAGCATAACTCTGTACACTGTTCTCTTCAATGAGGAACTTGACTCGTTGGAAAAATGAAGAGGTCACAGAGGGCGGCTGTTTCCTCAGAAGAACTTCAACAGGATCATTTGCGGCCATACATAGTAAATGCTCTCGACAATGAGCATTGTCACAACATTCACTGTCCGCACAGTCTACCATCCCATCTGAAATATATCATAACATATTATATTATTATACATTATATACGAATATAAGCCTATTATTCAACCATTAATAAATAATAAATGTGATATAAAGCATAAAACATAAAACAGAATCTTGAATCTTGAACAGACAACTTGAAAACCTCTCAATTTCTTTGAAGAAAATTTAAATAAAGCTAGTCAATATGAATGATGAATGAATTTAGTCAGGTCGTCGTCAGTAGGTAGTTATTAGTTATTAGGTACTTATGATTCTTATTCTTATTCCTATTCTTATTCTACAAGCATCCTTATTTCATTTACATTTTACATATTTACTCATAGTCATAATATGATAAAACCATCTCAGGGATTTTCTCAGAAACTAAGAACCTCGAATCGTTTCACAATCCTCTTTTTCATATTACATGTCCTTGCACATATATGTACTTGAGACGATGCATCCAAAATCCCAAATTTCATTTTATCTATTATTTCATCTACATATAATATACCTAGAATTTCCTCATGTACTTTGTACATTGTAAGTATTTCCATTTGTCCTTGCTACAATCAGTCATACTTGATACTTCATACTTGATACTTCATACTTCATACCCTGGTTCATATTCGAGTTGAGATTTTCAAAGGAAAAAGGGAGCATTTTATTCACCAGGAGAAAAATATCAAGTACAAAATACAAAATGTGATTTCATTTTTAATGAAAGGATAGGGAAAAGCAACGAGGTACAAAGTACAAAGTACGAAATACAAAGTACAGGTAAAGAAAATTAAAGAGGTAGATATTTATACTGAGAGTTGAAGAGGAGAGGAGGAGACGGCGGCGGGTAAGAACAAAGCATTTGAAGAGGATATGCACTATAATTAATTCATATTGTTACACTCGAGACTGGAGACTGGAGGCAACCTTCCTTTTCCTTTTCCCTTTCTCCCTTTGTGTTTTCCCAGTTGACGGTTGCTGGTTGCTGGTTGTTGGTTGCCGGGCTGTAAATGTGTTTTGAGAAAACTAGTTACTTAATACAGAAATACAGACAACAGACAAAGGTACTTACATAAGTACACAGGGGAAGAAGACAGAGGAGATACTGTTTACTATTTACTGTTTACTACTTACATGTACAATGTACAATCGAATGTGTCCTACATGTCTACAAATAAGGATAAATATGTTGGAGAAAGTGGAAAGTACGTATTATATACTATAGACAGGGAACATCTAGATCCTACACACTACAAAATACAAAGACACAAGACAACAAAAAGGAGGATGGAGAAGAGAGAGAGAGAGAGAGAGAGACTGTTGACTGTGATTCTGTGATTCAATTTCCGTCAGAATGACAATGTTACACAGGAACCCAGCCCCAAGAAACAGAGTAACAGCAACCACGAATTCGGAATTCCGAGGTAAACCGTAATTTATTCGATTTCTACGTGCCATGACATCCCAAAAAACCAAACTGGAAACCAAAGACATGGCATTGTCTCAAAATGAGGGAACAACATGAACAGGAAGAAGAATACCATAAATACACCAGTACAGATCAATAGAATAGGGAAAAAACAAAATAAAAAGTAAAAAGTACTACTAACAGCATCTGCTACACTGTACAATGTAAAATGTACAAGTATTTCCCCATAAATATAGCAAGAAATCATATCACAAATATAGAATATAAAATATAAAATTGTAGACAACGGACAACATAGAACCTGTTTACAGCTTAATGTTTACAGTTTACAGTTTAGAGTGACAGAAATAAAATGTTCCTAACCGCGACGCTAGACGAATTCAATATTTCAAATTTGCCGATTTCTCCTCATAGAAAAATTTCTTTTTTTTTGTTTTATTCCTCAGTTCAAGTTTGAGGGGAAAAAAGTGAAAGATGGAAAAATCTCAACAGGAATGGAGTATAACATGGAGTATAAAGTATAGAGTATGACGTAGCGGAGAAATAGATATAAGAAATAAAAGAGGATGGGAGTCTTACCCTCATCATTATCGATATTATCGGAGCAATTGGTTTCGAGTCGAACGGAGCAATCCAGTCCCGCGTATCCGCTGTTGCATTTACATGAATACAATCCGTCCTGCATTATGCATGAGCCCCGACCATTGCAGCGAGAATTCGTACAACCCGCTGAAACATAAGAAAATTATTTCCACCATTATTATCATTATTATTATTATCATCATCATCATTTTCGTCGTTGTCATCATAGTAGTCAATGCTACTTTATATTTTATTATTTCCTCCAATCTTTCTTTCTTTCTTTTTGGAATTTCCATATTTTCTATTTGCAGAAATAACTGTAGTCTGAAGTCTGTAGTCTGAAAAAGATTCATCAGTAAGTACATTCATTGATGCCATTTCATTTCATTCCAATATTCTCCTCCATTTTATTTAATTTAAGGGAGACATGGAAAAAGTCTGTACTTTGTACTTGGGAGTCGGAAATTGTAGATACTTTTGATTCTGAATTCTTTTATGCCATGCCATGCCATGCATGGATTTCGATTTTCGATTGATTTTGAGATTTCGGGAACATGTGCAAAGTCATTCATTATTCATTCCTTGAAACTCATTCCGTATTCTCCATTCTCCATTCTCGATGCTCCCGTCTTTACCGTAGAAACGCACGTACAAGACGACGATTCTCCATTCTCCATTCTAAATTCAACATTGTAGAACCTTTATTCTTTATTCTGGATTCTAGATTCTAGATCCTAGATACGCAAACGGCTCCAATAATTTCTAGCTCCGATAAAACCTGTCAGACTATCAACTATCAACACACACATAAGACACAAAAGTTTGCACATCCTTTTTTTCATACTTTAGACTCCACACACTTTTTCTTTCATTCCTCCAGAAGAGGAATAATACTCGAAATCAGAATGAAAATCAAAATCAAAATCAGCCTTTTACATGTTCCGACAAAAGAGAGAATCCATTGAATTTGCAAGGTAAAGCACGTGAATATTTTTAAATCTACTTGAGCATGATTTGTGTACAGTGTGAACAGTGAACAGTGAACACTGTAAAAGTATTTGTATTTGCATTTGTATTTGTATTTGTGGGCTTACGTAGAGTGCAGTGTTTCCCATTCCATCCGACGGAGCAGAGACAAGTTCCATTTTTACACTGACCATGCTCTGCACAACGGAGGTCACAGGTGAGTAGTTCGCACTGTCCCTCCGGATCCAATCCCCATCCTGGAAGACATTGACAACGTCCCTCTTCACTGCAAAACCCATTCCGACCACAATCCCGCTCACACGCCACTAAAAATCGAAAAAGAATAAAAAATACAAGTACAAAACATATTAGTAAATTATTCATTATTCATATTTCATATTTCATATTATTGACATTATTAATGGTAGTGAAAAGTAAAGGGGCATTTCAAGGGAATCAATCAATACAAATACAAATAAAAATACAAATAGAAACAACCAAGAGTTCTTCTACACACATCTGTAGGCTGAGTCAGAGTCAGATTCTATTTTCTAATGCTTTTCACAATGATGCTGATATGCTGATGCTGATGATGGTCCATTCAAAATTGGTCATAAACAAGGAGACAAGGGACGATAGTTTGATAGTTTGGTGATAAAAAGAGAGAGGATGCAAACTCTAAACTCCAAACTGCAAACTCATGTTTCGTGTATTTTACACTCTCGTCCCTTCTCATTTTTCTAGACTTTAGAATCTATGTGCAATGTGCATGATTCTTTTCAACTCTCAACCCTCAACCTCAACAAAATTCAGCTCAATGTAAATAAATGAGATGGTCTCATAATTTTCTCCGTATGACTCCCATCTTCTCTCTTCTCTTCCCCTTTCTCTTCCTCTCTCTTCTCTTCATATTGAAGATTGGAGAAGATTTGGGATTGTTGTGAAGGGAACGTTTTTATAACATTAGCAGGTTGTAAAAGTGGGAAATCTGGAATCTGGAATCTGAACTGATATCCTTTTACTGATCGTATTTTCTCTCTCTTTTACACACACACACACACATTAGAATATACTTTATACTTTATACTCGTGTAGACCAAAGCTTTTGGTTTGGTCTGGTCTGTTTTTGCTTGGTCTACCCATCATCTTCTACCTCTACATTCTACATTCTACATTCTACATATTTATTTCCCAGACTGTTTTACATTTTCTTCTTGGTTTTATGTGTGTTGGCTGGTGGTGGTGCGGCGTCGTAATGTTCTCATCTATGCAAAATAAAAGAGAGAGATAGACCACGAGACTTGACTACAATTTTCAACTTTTCCCTTCTTCTTCACACTCACACACTTTTACACACAGTTGTACACGTACCTCATTTATGTGCATTGTACACTGTACATTGAATAGAAAACATGGAGGAGCGTAATGCATTTTTGGATATATAATGTACAGATGAATACATATGCTCATGCGAGATACGTGAGCATCTTGTATAAAACCAGGATTTTTTTCTTATTCCATTTCATGTCTCTTAACGATACTTTTCCTCCAGTTCTCCGTTTCTTGTTGTTGGATTTGGATTTGGATTTGGCTATGGATACTGTAGCCAAAATACTTTACTATATAGAATACGCTGTAATGGACGAGTAGAGGAGAAAGAGGAGGAGGATGCGACCATTCAAATGACATGCATGCAAATTCAAACTCAAATTCAAATTCAAATTCACTTTATGTTCCACAGTTAGAATTTCCGAGGAGTGAAAATTGTGCAAGTCATGAAGGATGAAGGAGAATGAAAGACGGAAGACGGAGAAGAGAAAGGGGGAGAGAAAATTCTGAGGCGAACAGGATAGGAAAGATGGAATGTTTTTTGGCTGGGCTCCTCTTTCATATGGCTTGACTTTGGTTTTGATTTTCACTCTGATCATAATGAATGTAATGTAATGGTTTGGTTTGGTTTGGTTTCATTCCACCAGAACCAGATTTTATGACAAGGAAACAACTGAGGACCATAAATTTTAAAGTCGCTTTTGTAAAATAAGTCATGGAAAATGAACTCTAGGCCAGGCCAAAAAGAGGAGAGGAAGAAGAAGAAGAAGAGAAAAGAGGGGACTTGGTTTCGCCTCCTCTTCCAACTCATTCACTCAGATTACCTTCTACAAATAATAATGACTTGTACATTGTACATTGAGCATTGAACATTGAACATTGAACATATCCGCTCCCGCAATGCATATCTCAAAAACGATCATTACCCATTTCACCAACTCTTTATTAATCCCCTTCCTTCCTCTCCCTTTATTCTCCAGCCCTCCCTTTCCCTTTCTCTTTTATTGTGAAAACCCGCATACAACCAACAACCAAAGATAGAGATCATGTTTGATAACTACTATACCATCAAAAATGGTGGCTCTTTAGCTTTAGCTTTGGCTTTAGCTTTTCCGTTCCCTTTTACTTTTACTCTCTCCATACGACCAGGATAGCAATGGTAAGAGTTAAGAGTAATCCTCTTCTTCTTCTTCTTCTTCCTCTCCGTTTCTCTATGGTTGGTCCGTTACCACATCAGCAGCAACATCAACATCAACTTGAACATCAACATCAACACTAACAGTGAGCTGTATTGTATTGTATCGTACTGACTGCAGGAGTTTGCACTGCATTTGTTGGAAAACTATCACATCATCATCACATTCAAGTCCATCGGCTTCAACTTTGGCTTCTTCTCTCCTCTTCTTCCATCCAAAATTGTTGGTTCTGTTTCTATTTCTATTTCCCTTTTTACTGATATTTCTCACTTTCCACTTTCCACTCTTTTGTACACATATACACACATACGCACGTACAACGTAGAACGTACATGGATGGAAGAGGGAGAGGGGAATGAAGACATCAAGAAAACAAAAGGATACTAAAAAGTGGAAAAGAAAAAGACTCTTCAACACTCTTCCAACTCATCCCAACTCCATTCAGCTCAACCCTACTCAACTCTACTTTACTTTACTACACTCACTCGACTCTAGACTTTAGATTCTAGATTCTAGACTCTAGATTCTAGATAAAATCCACAGACAGGGAGAAATTTCTCTCAACTTTATATTAACAGAGAAAGTCAAACCGACAATCAGTTTTCTATACTCTAAACTCGAAACTCTAAACAGAAACTGTACGTTAATATTATAGATATAAAATTGAGATGAAGAGATCTAGATTTAGATTTAGATTCTAGATAGAGCAGAACCAGAGACCAGAGACTGAGACAGAGAGATAGAAGATTTGTACGGACAAACCGGGAACTTGGACCCATTTCCTCATTTTCATTCCCATTCAAACTACATTGCAAATACTAAACACTAAATACTAAATACACTCGTTTGCTCCTTTCCTCCTTCAAAGCCCTCACTAATAACCTTTACAAAAGACAGACACAAATAAATACCAAATTGTGTTTGGAGGAACCGGGAAGAAGAAGCTGAAATTTGTAAAATATCATACAACAAGATGGAAGATAGAGACCCCGCCCTTCCAACTCCCAACTTCCAATGCACATACTATGAAAATGCGTTTCATAAAATCAGCTTTTACAACAACTTTTCCTTTAATTTTACTTTTACAGTTTACTTCATCCCGCAGTAAATATCACCCACAACATAAAATACAAAACACAAAACCCACCACAACAATTCTAACTAGTCTCTATTCAACACTGAACACATCCAACTTGAAAACTCCAAACCCCAAACTAATCGCAAAAATTAGAGAGAATACGCTTGATTCTTGATTTCTGTAATTCAGTCTAGACTTTAGGACTTTAGGCCTTTGTCATTTTCATTTCTATTTTCTACACCGATTCTACTATAAACATGAGGATGAAAACCCAAAAGAGTCAGCAATCAGGATTTGGCATTTGGCATTTGGCAAACTCATAATTTTGTTCCTTTGTTCTCAAGTCATAAATAGAAATGGTAAGAATAAGATTGATTTTAAAAATAAATGAGTGAATGTTGCGTGCCCAATGCTCAATTCTCAATATTCAGTGTTTAGTGTTGACTCGCGAACAAACAAGCTCATTTCCTTGTGACAGGACAAAGACAACTAATATTTTGAATAAATAATAAATAGTGTCACAAATTACTTTGGTATTTTGGTACTATTTTTACTACCTTTGTCATATTGTGTATTGAGGTCAAACGGAGATTGGAGTTGAAATAGATAGAAGAGTGAAACACTGAAATTCAGTCATAATTTTAATCCAATAATAATAATAATATTGTTAGTCGCATGAAATAATAATAATAATAATTTGTACCGCAGGCTCAACAGGAATAAAAAATACACAGAATTCCGACTGAAGCAGGGAAACAATCACAAAAAAGTTGTTGTAGTGAACAGGTGCGGGTTTTGTAAGTTGTAAATTGTACATTTAGTTTATGGTGAAGGATGATCTGTCCACTGTTCACTATTCACGTTATACATTGTACATTGTACATGTTTCTCTTCTTATAAATGTCTTCCGGCCCTGAAGTAAAAGCTATCTGTACATTGTGCATTGTACATGGGAGACAGGAAATGGTCATGTGTCCACTGTCCACTGTCTAGTGTCCAACTTGTACCTTCATCATATCATATCATACAAGGTACATGGAAGGCCGAGTGTAATAAATATCACATGATGTCACATGTCATGTAGAATGTAGAATGAGGAGGAAAACAAACTGTGTGGAAAGGTACAACCAAAGCCATGCATCAAAAGACTTTGTACTTTTATTCGTGCGTGAGTGAGTGCGTGTGTAATGCGTAGTGTTTATAGTGTAGAGGGTACGGCGTAGACAAACTGCATTCACTTTTACAAAAAGAAGGAGGACGAGGAAACGCGGAATGTGAACGAGAAGGACAACGACAACGGCAAGGAAAAGGAGAAAAGGTGAATGGAAAATCCAGGTTAGAGATTTTTCTCATCTTTTTTCAAGTCGCAGGTGGTCTCTGTCTTTCTTTCTCTCTCGGTCTGGGTGTTTGAGTTTCTGTCCTTTTGTCATCTAACTATTTTCAGAACCCTTTCTCTTTTTCTATTTTTCTCCCTTCCTCTCTCTTCTCTCTTCTCTCTATTCCGGCTCGTGAATGTTGCACAATGCACAACAGAGAATAAAGAATAGAGAACAGAGTTGGAGTTGAGAGAAGAGGGAGTTCAAAATGTAGGATGTAGGATGTAGAATGTAAAATGTTGGAGGCGTAGGACGTAGATTGTGGATTGTAGGAGAAAAGCTGATTCAATTTTCATTTATAAAGAATGTGGAATAATTTGTCCCGATTTTGAGGTTTCCCACTTATTTATTAATGAAGAGTGTCGACTGAATAATTAAACAGAGTTATTCCAGAATTGAATCTGACCTTCCTCTCTCTTCCATTCTCTCTCCTTTCATATCTACGTGTGCACAGGCACTTTCCTACGTTTACAACTACTAACATCCCGTTACATCACACCCGCTACTCCAAACTCTAAACTCTACACTCCACATTGTACATTGTACATTCTAAGTTGCAGGTTGAATGCTGAATGCGGAATACTGAATGCTGAATATAGACAAAAAGAACCAGAAAACCCAGAGAGAGAGAGAGAGAGAGACGATGAAAAAATCGATTGAGTTCATTCTCTTGTTACTTCTCGACTGGGAATATTCCCACACAAAATATACAAGAGAAAGAGAGGAAGAGAGAGTGGTCCTACGCTTTTACACACACTTTCTAATATGCACATTCTCCATGGGAAATGCATATGCGTGTCGATAAAAATACAGACTACAGACAGTCATATTAAAGATATGTACAATGTAAAATGAGAGTGTGAATAGTGAATAGTGAACAGTGGATATGCTATTCCTGGAGAGCTAAAGATAGAAATGTGCCTTTCATGATTACACGTCATACTTTTTACAGGAGTGAGGAACATTTCCATTTTTATATTGTGTGGAGTGCGGAGTGTAGAGGGATAGATACAAGAAATATTCCAATCCTCTCCTCTTTTCTCCTCTCTCTTTTATACTTTTATTTGGTGCTGAGTAGAGAAGAAGAATTTCCCCCTTAAGTGTGAAATATCAGTAAAGAGAGAGAGAGAGAAACTGTACGATCATGAACGTGTAAAATGTACAAGTACAAGAACAAGTAGGGCTGCAAATGTGCCCTGTACATTGTACATAAAGGGACTAGAAACTAGAATAGAAAAGGGAGAAGAGAAGAAGAAGAAGAGAGTTTTCTCTGCACGGAATAGCAATATACAAATTGTCAAGAAATGTGTGGGACGAGCATGAAATGCCAAAAGAGTCAAAGAGTACAAAGTCAAGTCAGTTCAAGGCAGTTCAAGTCAAGTTAAGTCAAGGTAATAACCGGCTACATATAAAATAATAAAGGGTGAGCAGTGAACATCTTTTCCATCCATTTTCAGCCTCAGTTTTAGTCTCAGCTCCACTTCCAATTCCAAAATCCACACACCAAAGTTATGGAAGTTATGGAATGAAAAGCTGTACCAAAAGGAGCTCTGCTCGTTCAGCAGTTCTTCAACGAGCAAAGAAAAAGAAACCAAACCAATGAAGAGACCAACCCTAACAGAAAAGAACAGAGCAGAACAGCTCGTCATTTGTAGGGAATGAGAGTGAAAAAAAGATAGAAATACTTGGTGAAATGTTAGTCATTCTCATCTTGTATCACTCCGTGATGAAATACGATAAAAGATAAAAGATGAAACCCATCCATACAAAATACAAAGAGACAAAAGGGAAAAGGCAAAGAGGAGGTTCCTCGTTGCATTGCACTACATTGTATTGCATTGGAGTACATGACACTGACACTGCAATTGCAGTCTAAAATACACAGATAATAATATAACTTGGCTTTGGCTTTGACTTTGACTTTTTAGCTTTCTCCCCTTTCTCTTCTCCTCCTTCTCCTTCCTTCCTCACTCATTCACTCTCTACATTGACTGCATTTACTATCCAGGCTTGCAAATTTGTCGAGGAGACAGATAAATGTACAGTGTACAGTGTAGATTGTACATTGTACATTGTACAGGAAATATATATCTATATTTTATATGAGTGTGTAAATTGGAGGGGGAGAAAATAAAAGAAGAGAGAGAGAGAAAGTCTCATCCGGAAATACAGCGATATAATAGAGGAGAACAAGAGAAAGGAAGCATTTCTCTGTTCTCTGTTCTCTGTTCAAAAGAAGGAGACTTTCCCCCTTTTCAACTCAATACAATACAATACAATATAAAACAAGAGAATGCAATACAATACAATAGGATGAAGAATATGGAATTGGAGGCTGTAATGTACGCAGAAAGACGAGGGAAGAGGGAAGAGGACCTCGGATATAGACGTTATCAAGAGTGACTTGTTTTCATTTTCTCTCCATTCTCAATTCTTATTATACCCAAAATCCAAATACCAAATACTCAAATACACAAATACACATACTCATACTTGTACATTGTACACAGCAAGTACTCTCCCTTTCTTTCTGCCTTTCCTTTCTCCCCACAGACTTTCCTCCCCTTGCTTTTATTTCCTCCCTCGTTCATTCTCTTTTCTCTTTCCTGTTTTCCCTATCCATGTGTTTTCCACAGAGCAAAGTCAGTTAGATGAACCCCATTCTCAGCATCATCATCCTTTCTCCTTTCTCTTCATGATCATGATTAAATTATTAACGCTAATCATAATGTAGTATTTCCCTCGGTTCATAAACCTACAAAGTCAATACGAATAAGAATACGAATACATGTACAATGTACAATGTACACGGAAGAATGAAACAGACAGAAAGAGAAAGAGCGAGGGAGAGTGATATTCATTTAAAATCAATTACCATCATTAGTCATTACATTTATTACAGCCTTATTAAAGCTACTCTCGTCTTCTTTCTTTTTCTTTCTCTCTTTCAGCATCTTCATATCATATTGTTATGAGTATGAGTATGATTAATATCAGTTTCAGTTTTCCAAGTTCCAAGTTTTACTAGACATGATTTATTGTTTGTTGTTTGATGTAGAAGATACTCTTTTTGGTGGGTGCATAAATGTATGAATCATTTTGATATCTCTGTTCTTGTACTTGCACTTGTACTTGGATTTGGAATTGTTTTATCATCGTGTATCAAATATGGATGAATAACATGAGTTAAATAATAATAATTCATTTACCTTCAGCACAGTTTGGTCCAGCAAAAGGTTTGTCACAGACGCATCCCGTCTCCGAACTGAATTTACCATGTCCAGAACAATCAGGAAAACACTTGTCCAGGAGAGTGTCCGGGAAGCTGAGGAAATTTAAAGAAAAAATAAAAACAGGTATAATGCTTTATTTTACATTATTTTGTAATGACTTTTTTGCAAATTATTAATTATAATCCATAATTAATTTTATTCATCAAATATATCTACAAAAATATTGTCTTTGAGTCTTTGAGGGACTTGTGACTTCAAACTTACTTGCAGTTGGTTCCAGTCCATCCAGATTGACAAACACAGGCACCACGCACACACTCTCCATGTTGAGAACAGGTCGGATCGGTACAACCTCCTGTGGAAGCAAAAAAAACATACATATTTTAATTTTTCCATCATGAAAAGACTCATGGATGAGCTTTTTTTTTCTTTTAACTTTGTTGCTGAAAACTGAAAACCCATTTGTGTAAATTATTATGTAAAATGTAAAATAGTGAGAGAGGGAAGCGAGTCAAACAGCAAACAGCACAGCAGCCTCCTCACAACGAAAAAATAGGAGAAAATGAGAAACTTCCGTTAAAAATGATGAGGAAAAATAAGACGGTCCTTTTTATCAACATTTCATTTTATGCATTTCCTGTTATCTCTAAAAGGAAAAAAGAGTTGGAAGCGACGGAAGTTGTTTTATGTAGGAGAAAAAAACAGAGTTTTTAATTGAGGCTGTAGGAAAAATATACAGATATACAGATATAAATATGATGAATAAATCTAGTTTGTCTATAACCGTACATCGTACATCATGTACCAAAATATATACAAGTAAAGTATGTACAAAGTACATGAGAAATTTTCCCTGGAAAATCATAGTTGTTTTCTCATATGAGACATCAAGAAAATTATGAAAAAGAAAAAGGAACAGGAACAAGAACAAGAAACGCAAGACGAAGTTGAGGAGGAGATGGAAAAAATACAATTTGTGACATTAATGCAGCTACAGTTGATAATGGAGGAGCCATCTCATATGCATTTACATTTTGTTCTGTATACACGAATTGTGCAGAAACAGTGAAACTTGATGATAGAATCCGTCTAACGTCGAAAGTCTAACGTCTAAAGTCTAAAGTGTAGAGTGTAGAGTTTTGAATCTGAGTATGCAAATTTTGTGGGAAGAGAAAAGTTGAGAAGAGTTGGTTTGGATTGAGGGTTGAGGCGAAGCAGCCGTCTTTCAGGTAATTTGATGAAGGTTATAAAATTCATTCGAATCAGTCACTCGAGGCAAAAAAGTTGACTTGTAACTCAATTTGGAGAGAGATCACGACTCATGTTGGGCCCCAACTTTCTCTTCTGTGTTCTGTACTTTAACGTACTGTACTGTGTTACACGGAAGGAAAAGGATGCATCCAATAATAAAAACCTTGAAATAGGACAAGCAGGTCTGTTCCAACTTCCACGTCAACTATAAACTATAATGTACAGAAATACTCAATGTGCAAGTACAACATACTCTTTAAATTTTCTACATCCTCACGATCCTCAAAACTCAAAATAGTTTTTAAAGTATGATATATTTTCTCTGCATGAAAAATATGAGCCCTTTTTTTAGAGAAAATCAGTGGTTCACTTTCTACTTTTTACTTTTTACAGAATGTAATTTTTCTTTTTTTTGCAGTCAGACAGAAATCTAGTCAAATTTGAAAATTATGTCCATTATAAAAAAATACTCGAGTACTCTTTACTCTTGTATATTGAGCCTGGAAGTATGAATCTTGAATCTACTCTTGATTGTTATACCTCAGCAAATAAAATGGACCACGGTACAAAATACAAAATATGCATATTACGGGTGTTTTCTATTCTACAAAATGCTACGTAAATTTATACGAGTACTTGTCTTGCAAAATTTAATGTAATTTGTAATATAATATTTTGCTGTATTTTGTATGTCTATCTACAATCTAAAATCTACAATCCACATGCTTTTGTATTCAAGTTCTTTTTCTCCAGTACATTATTTTCTGTTGGAAAATAAAATGAAATGTCCTCAGGCATTTTGGTCTCCATCTCTCTCAGAGTCAGTTTTCAGCTTTTTCTTTCTTTTTTTCATATTATTTTGTCCATGTTTCATGTAAGGTCAATTTTTTAAGCGTCCTAACTCAACTTGAACTCTCTCCTTTCTCCTTCAGCTTTTATTTCCAGATCCCAGATATTCAACTCTGACTCTTATTTTTACTTTACTTTATATCAACTCATGTACGTTGTACATATGGCTGAAATGATGGGATGATGGTGTCATTTGCTGACTGAAGGACATGTAGCATGTAGCTGATACTCTTCTTTATTTCTCACAGCAGGAATTTTCTGTTTCTACTTTCTACTTTCTATAATATTTATTCTCTTTTCCCCTTTTCCCAGTTCTCTTTCACATGGGCACAGAGTCACATACAAAACAAAACAGATGACGTTGCGCAATGCTCAAATTTTCTCCTTTTCTTTCAGATTCACTTTCTCTCTCGTTGTGTCATCAAATCCTTGTGGACGGAAGAAGGAAGAATGAAATGAAACCCTTTTACACTTGTGTTTGTCTGTTCTCTGTTGTCTGTTGTATGTGTGTATGATATTATGTCATATCTATATCGTGTCATACCATCAGGAGATCATTTCATATAATATCTCGAGTCTCGAGTGTTGAGTGTTGAGAAATTCTACAGTCTCCATTCTACATTCTACATTCTACAGCTTAAGTCAGACAATAGAAATAAAAAAGAGAATAGAAAATAGAAACTTGTGCTGTCTCTTTCAGAGGTATTTTCTCCATCTCTGTCTTTTGTCATTTTCTGCTTCTATTTCTTCTTCTTTTTCTTTTTTTTTTGATTCTGATTTGAATTTTCTCTAGTGCTCTTTTACGATGATTTATTTTCCTTTCACTTCCGCACCTGTTTTGACTTTGACTCTGATTCTGATTCTGACTCTTATTCTCATTCTGAGCCTCTTTTTTCCTTTCTCTCTCCATTCGATTGCAACACACAGGAAAATACTCTGACTCCGAAGCTGACTCTGACTCTGTGACTGTGTGAACTGTGCATTTCATTGTGTAGTACGCAGGATGTTATGTATTATGTACACAATGGAGCACAGAGGGAATAAATGAATGGAAATGAGGACGAGGTTGCTACAACTACAAACTCAATGTCTACAGTGTTCACTTCTTGTTGTGCTCCTCATTTCCTCATTTCCTCATCGACAATCCCCATCCATTTCATTTCATTCCATTGCACAATACGCACAATACAATAGAACAAGCAGAATTCACAAGTAGAGAACGAGAAATGTGTACTCTTTACTCTGCGATATGACGATGATGAGGAGGAGCAATGAAATATTATATTGAAATGTAATATGTTAATCCGCTTTCCTTCTCCCACTAGATACGAGATAAGAGATACGAGATGAAAAAAAAAGAAATGAAAAAAAAATGAAAAGTGGGGGGAAAAGTGTCCTTTTATCTTTTATCATAAATACCTACGAATACGAATACGACTAGGAATATACTATAGCATATATACTTTTTTCATATATAGAAGACAACGGAAGGGGCGTGAATGCTTGAAATCCTCAAAGTACTTGGAATAAAATTTCTACATTCTCCACATGTCATCATATAAGTATAAGTATTTTAAATAAGGATCATAATCAGTCAGCACAAGTCACAGTCAGCTCAATTTTAATACCATGATTTCAATTTTGAATTTTGTGGGCTTTCCTCCTTTTAAACACCCACAACCCACACGTGTGTACTCAAATGTGCATGTAGCATAAATTACCATATTATGTTTGTGTGTAAATGTGTAAAAATAAAAAATAAAACGAAAAAGTACCCGGATCTGTGATCTGTGTAAGGTATAATAATACACAATTTCATTGGATGGGATTTTGAGAGAGTTGTGCAGAAGAATAGACAAGGGAAAAAAGTGTGTGTGAATCATTTGCAATGATGACTTTTAGCATAAATGAACCTTCCAGTCACCACCGACTTGAAATCAAATGTCAACTTAAATACTTGAAATATTTCGAGTGAGGTTTGTCTGAATGCTTATATCTGTAACTTTTATGCATGTGAGTAGATTTTATACAGAAAGTGGAAAGTGCTGACTTTTACCACATTCTTTCCTCTTTTCCATTACACCTACATTTTAAATATAACTGCTATGACGCTGTAGTCTGAGTGTATAGGAGTATATAAAGTATAAGAGTGTTGAATGTTGAATCCACAAGCAAATCAAAAATCCAAGTTTTGCATTCCATTCCGAACAAAATGAATTTTCAAGCAGCTCTTTCCCTCTTTTACTTTCTCTGCTCTCACCCAAAGTCCAAAGTCCAAAGTAGACGAGGCTTAATTGGACGACGTATAAAACTGCATGGGTGTCATAAACTACGCACTTATATACTATATACGCACTGACAATCCAACTGACAATCGCACTCACGCACCAGAGCGAGGAATAAAACGAGATACTCTTACATTCGACATTCTACATTCTACATCTTTCCTGTTCCACACTGAACAGAGTGACGAGAGAAATGTGGAAATGTGGAAAGGTTCAAGAGTGGAATATGGAGTATATAAAAATTTGAAATGACGTTCCTCATCAACTCCAATCCAATCCAATCCAATTCAATCGATCCAATGAGGAAGAAAAACTTTCCCTGTACATTTTACATACATTGCACGCGGAAATACAAACCTTTTTATTATCTATACACTTATATTATTTCTCTATATAGCAATCTTTTGAAACTCACTCCTTAAAATAAAAAGGGAACGAGTTGATGAGGAATAAAGATGTAAGATGTAATATGTAAGATGTAGTCCAAATACGGAAATACCGGATATAAAACACACAAACACAAACAAACTCGAACATCCTTCACCAGTTTTACATCACCTACAAAAACTGATACAGAAACAGAAACAACAACAGCAACAGAAGTAGCATAAATACCAGAAAAAGAAAGAAAAAGAAAGAGACTCAAGATTCCAACTCAACAGCAACATCAATAGCTAAAGCTGAGAGAATGTGAAACTCTGTGTATTTTTTCCATGGAAGAGCGCATCACTTTGGTTTTAATTAAATTTTAAACGGACGTGAGATGAATACAACTAGATGTTTTAGCAACCTGAAAAAAATAGAGTAAAAGAGTATACCTGTATCTTCTATGTTATATGTATGCATGTACTGTAAAAGAAACTAAGCTGGAAAAGATCTCAAAAGAAGAAAGAATTTTTACTCTAGAAAGAAAGAAAGAAAGAAAGAGCATATCTTCTTTGCTTGTTTCACTTTCACTTTCTGTTTCAGTTCCAGCTCCAGTTTCAACTTGAATGTTTTGTTCCCTTTGCTTTTGAGTTGAGCCGACTGGAGTAGAGTTTAGTTTTTTTGGGATGAAAGAGCCTCACGAGAAATTTTTACAGTGCAATCACAAGAAAAAAAGGGAACAGGAAAGTAAAGCAAGTATGTGCAAAAGAGAGAGAAGAGGTAGGAAAAAAGGAGTAAGGAATTGGTGCTGGTGATAGAAAGGAAATATAAAGTTAAAAATCCTCACTTCGTGACGATTTTATATCGCCTTGAAAGCATAAATGCTTTAGGCTCCGGAAGCGAAGCTGAGTATAAAAATTACCGTGTCCGTCCCTCCTTATAGAAATACTGCGATGCACTTCAACCGAGTTCTTGGAACTTCTCC